>JAOTQJ010036105.1:0-15588 GCA_025642045.1 Solanum sejunctum
TAATATTTAAAATTTAAATAGTTATAAATTATATAAATAATATTATAAATTATAATACTTTTATATTATTATTATATAAATATATATCTTAAAATATTAATTATAATTTATATAATTTAATCTCGATAAATAAAATAATTACAAACAAAAATGAACCATGAAGTATCAAAGTAGTATGGCTTTGACTGATTTGGTCGCTGATATATGTCATGCTTGTATTTGGAAGACCCAATTGAAAAAAAATTGCAACCATTGAAATTTTAACAATTTTTATAAATGACGTTTTATTGGTTGATTTAAATATAATTTTAATATCATAATTAAGAAATAAAGTAAAAATTGCAGGTATATTTAATTTAATCAATAAATTTATTTCATGTATAAATTATTTTATTATAGTTATTTTTATATGTATACTATTTTGAATGACCGAAATATTAATACTAAACGATTGGAGAACGATAATAACAGTCAAAGATGTGTATTTGTGAATTCAGCCATAAGATCAAGCAATGGCCTCACTTTATTCCAATTATTGAATTAATTTGATCCCTAAAGTGTATCATGCTTCTGTTTGAGCATACGATATGAAATGATAATTTTAAATCAACATTAATTTAGGATCCTTCTTAAAAATCATGATTTGAAATGGCAAGTTATTATTTTAATTTTTTTTAGTATAAAACTTGACCAAGGAATTTATAATATGTTGTAAAAAAGGATTCACCATTTCAAAGTTTATTTAAAAAAAAATCATATCTGATGTGAAATGACTATTTCTAATCCTTGAAAAGTTATCCTCTATTTTAAAAAGATTAACCTAATTTGACTTGACACGAAATTTTTAAAAATAAATAAAGAAGACATTTTAATTTTATAGTTCTAAATTAGGGCATTAAAAGACGTGTACAATGGAGCTAAGATTCAGATTAGGGGAATCAGAGGAGACTAAGAGCATTTTCTTGTTGAAATGGACTACATCAAGGGTTTCTGCTGAGTCTTTTTCTTTTTCTCTTAATGATGGATGAGTTAATACGGTCTGTTTAGGAGGAGGTCTCATAATATATACTATTTACGGATGATATAATATTGATTGATGAGACATAGGATAAAGTTAATGAGAAGTTGGAGATTTGGAGACACATATTTCAAATTGAGTAGGACACAAATAGAATACTTAGTGCAAATTTAGTGTTGCTATTAATAAAACGGGTATGGAAGTGAAGCGTGACACTCAATTTATTCAATTTTTTTTTAAATATATTGGGTCTATCATTCAAAGTAGTGTGGATCAATGATCATATCGCACATCACATCGTTCCAGCATGGATGAAATTGAGGCATGTGTTTTGATGTGTTATATTATAAGAAAGTACTGCCTAAACTAAAAAGTAAGTTCTATCGACTGTGATTATTATATAGAGGTCGAGTGTTGACTAGTCAAAAAATCTCATGTTAAAACAATGCATGTTGCCTATGAGAAACTGAGATGTCTATGTGGATATAACAAGAGTGACAATATAAAAATGAGGTTATTCATGATAAGGTGGGAAGTGGATTTTGTGGCAAATAAAACAAGAGAAGTAAAATTAAGATAATTTGGGCACGTGCAAATAAAGTGTGTTGACACTCTAATTACAAGGTGCGAGGAGTTGACTTTAGGAATTACGTAAAGGGGCGAGGATAGACCAAAAAATTATTGGAGAGAGGTGATTAGATTGAATTTGACACAACGTCATATCACCTTAAACATGACCTTAGATAAAATAGAGTCAAGGTCGTATATCAGGGTACAAGACTAGTAGGGATAGCTTGTTGTTTGCCTATAATGGTTAAAGTTTGTTATAGAATTAGTCGTGTCATTATAATTGTGTTGTTATTGCTTTTCGATTATTTTATTATTTTTAATAATTTTCTTGCATAATTGACATTGCTACATGCTCTTAGCTCTAGCCGATGTTTTATATTTATTGTTTCTTTTTCTCCATTTGAGGCTAATACATTTAAACCAATTTTTTTTTGAAGATAGCATTTCTATGAAATAATGTTAAAATCTTCGTATACTTTATTACTTTCAAACTCCATTTGTAGGACTTTAGTGAGTATGTTTTGTTGTATTTCTAAATTAAAATAATATCAACTATATCAAAATATCTTTTAATCTTGTGATCATATACGTTCAACATGGAAAACTTAAATTTAATAGTACAAAAAAATCATTCTCTTTAGAACAAATTAAAAAAGAATGCAGATCATTATTTATAAATCGAGAAAACATTAGAAAATAGTATTTAGTTATTACTATTATTTGCCAGTAGATCTTATATAAATTTTTGTGCATTTAAAAGTTAGCAAAGCAAAAATTTATTTATTAAAAGAATAAAAGATATGTAATTTATTAGTGCAGCGTCTTCAAATACTCAGATGTCTCATGTATTCGCTATGTTGCTCAATTGATAACATTATATAGGCTTTTCATGTCTGCGAGGAAGAAAAAGTAGTACAACTTAAAAAAATTTAAATATACTTTCATGTTTACGAGTAAAATAATAAATAAAATAATTAAATTTTATGTCCAAATAAAATGAAAAAGTTTAAGAAAACTTAAAAAACAAAGGAGAAAAAAAGAGGAGCCTGTAGGACGCAAAACCGTTAGCGCCTTACAAATCTAACACCCACATCTCCGTCGAAGACGCTGGTAAGTGGAATAGGGTAAGGGCGTAGCTATGACTTCCTTTATCGTTTTGCTATCTGAGAAAAAAAGAGAGGATAACCTTTTGAAATGTTCCAGTTAATTTGGATTCCTAGAAAAGTGTTATATAATTAAAATCAAGTTTTGTGAGGAGAGGTTAAAATCCTAAAATCTCATCAGCCTCGAAACCGTAGATCCACTCTCATTAATTGTATGGTACATGAGTTTTTTTTTTTCATTTTGAAATTGTTTGATATGCTGTAAATGGCACATAATCTGCTTCCATAACTACAATTCAGATGGAGGTGGACTGGCTTCTTGTAATCCACTGCCTGGTGACACTGCTAGTTATTGTTTCTTTCGCCTGCGGCCAAAGGCCTATTTTCGAAGGCACTTTCATTCAAAAAATCCACTTGTTTCTCACTTTTGGCGCCTGTGATTATTTCCGCCGGTTTGTGGGTGCTGTGTTGGGTCGAAAAGGCTCCGATATACTCTTCTGCGTCGAGCACTATTGTTGTGATCGTCCTAATCCTTCTCTCCGGATCATATATTTGGGAATAATTGGAGTGAGTTACTACTTTATTGTGCAGTCATCCTTTAAGTACATTCCTGGGCTTTACTTAGGTAAAGAGCACAGGTACTTGAGCTTGTTGGCAGTTGGTGGGGGTATTCTCCTCTTTCTTTTTACTAGCTTTTCTGATCCAGGAACTGTGAATGATGTGAATGTTTCACAATATCTTTCTGCATATCCCTATGACAATATCATTTTTTCAGAAAAAGTATGTCGTACCTGCAAAATCCCAAAACCTGCTAGGTCAAAGCACTGCAGAATTTGTAATCGTTGTGTTGCGAGATTTGATCATCACTGTGGATGGATGAATAATTGCATAGGCGAAAAAAACACCAGATATTTTATGGCTTTTGTTGTCTGGCATTTTCTTCTCTCTTTATATGGGACAGTTGCTATTGCACTAGTGCTACTTGGCAGACTGAAAGAAGTACGGGTTATAGATATTCTTACTGTTTATTATGGCTTGGAGGAATCATTCAGTAGTTTGGCTCTACATGTTGTTGTGTGGTTGTTGGATTCACACAACACTCAAATACTTATCATGGTATTTCTGGCTATAGTTTCTATGCTACTGGGTGGTTTCCTTGCATACCACACCAAACTCTGTGTCACAAATACCACAACAAATGAGACTTTCAAATGGCAAGAGTACTTGAGCTGGAAAAGGAAGGTTAATGAAGCAAAGGCAAGCGCAGCAGGTGAATTGTACCATGTAAAGAAGAGCAAATGGAAAACCTTCTTCCAAAGGTCCCATATTGAACAAGTGCAGGTTGTTAAGAATAATATTTACGATAAAGGAATGCTCCAGAATGTCTTTGAGATTCTAGTTCCTCTTTCAACAAGACGCTCATTCTTACACAGGAAATCAAAATCACGTTAAAATTGTAAGTTTGTCACCCATATCTCATCCTTGATCCAATGTCTATAATTTAAGGGTCGGTTGGTGTGAGAGATTAAAATAAATAGATGGAATAAAAAAATAGTGAAGGAATAACATTTTGATATCTTGTTTGATGTCAAATTTAGCATAACTTAACCTACTATTTATACCATAGTGATGAGATAAATTATCCATATACATGATAAATAACTTATCACAGAATATTTAATTTTGAGATAAAGTTAATTTTGAGATAAGTTATTTCCAACCAACGACCCTTCATACTACCAAGGAGATCAAATGTGAAGCACAATCTTTTTTGCCAAAATAAATGGTTTATGATCATAATTTGTATACTTTGGGATTTCTTTTATTAAAATAAGTCCACAACTAGCTGTATTGTACTTCTAAGGAGTTACTGGCTAAGGCCATGTCTTCTATTGTTATCAGCTTGACAACATCATGTCCTTTTATTAGTTGATTTTTAGAAAACAGATCACACTGTAAAATTAACTGAAACATCCTCAATTTTATTCATCGTCACAATACAAACTACTACACAAAGGTCTACCCGGTTGAAACTTAAGTTGTAGGAAACAACAGACAAAAACACACTCTTTACAACTCATGAAACTACAATCTCTTTTACATCAGTGCATTAATCAGTCTTTGTTTCTCCAGTCCTGATAGTTTCTGGATATAACAGGTTTTGCGCGCCTGTATAATCTGCTACTTTCTTGCTAAGTGCCGCCTCTGCTGGAATTCCCGGTCCAGTGAGATACATCAGCCTGTACACCCATTCTATTACCTCGGGGGCAAACACCTTCCACAAGTAGCTAACCCGAAACCAAGCTGGTATTGTCACATATCTTTCACCTCGACAAGCACTATTGACAATTGCCTTGGCACATGATTCAACTTTGGCTACTGGAGTCACGCCTATGAGTACCTGGTTCACCCAAAAATGTCCACATTCTTGGTAAAAAATCAGTAATGTTCAGAATTCTTTGTAGAGGCAAATGAGGGAACAATAGCCTGAGCAAATAAGTTATCAAAATAATAGATTATGCAAAACAGATTTGAAAAAGTTACATTAACCATTCTACATAGACCGACAATGTAAAGAATTTTTTACATAATTAACCACCTTTTACTAACTAGTTATAGGGACAATCTACCAAATAAGTAGCTGTTATCGCAAGTCACCTTAACAGGATGCAATAAAACCACTATATATACAGTGTCATTTTTACAAGACTTAATTCCAAATTTTCGGTTATCTAAGCTTGGTTTCCATGATTGCTATGCCTAACAATCATATTTTCAAACATCGTTCATCGAAAGGAACCCAATTGACCATATTAGTATAACTCGGAGTGGCTTATCAATAAGGCCAGATGAAAATGCAGAAACTAGTAGCAAGAGGAAACTTACATCCCTCATTCCTTGATCAACCTCCACATCGCCGCCCTTACCGATGTATTTGCCTTGCGTTAGTTCAGATTCAACAAAGCCAGGCGTCACAAGAGTTATTTTGATGTCCTGCCCCAATTCAATTCTCAACGTGTCGAAGAATTGAGATATTGCTGCTTTGCTTGCCTGCCATGACAAAAATTTGATAAGACACGAGCATATCCCAATGGAAGAATAGAAGCAGTAGAGTTTGTACTCACATTGTAAAGGCTAGATCTTGGAACAGGCAACCAAGAAGCAGATGATGAAAGCACAATGATCCTACCCCCACTATATCTAAGATATGGAATTGCAAAGCGGGTCATGTAAACAGAACCCCAGAAGTTGATGTCCTGCGAAATACCCAACATGTAAATACAACACCACCACCATCGGTGGATTCTGGGAAGGGTAGGATATATCCGGACCTTACCACTACCGCGACGTGGTTTTCTAGGAAATCGATCTCAGAGCAAAATAAACTAGATACGAAGAAAAGGGAAAGGAAAAGAAAGAAAACGCTAAGAATGACTAATAACGAATGATAGTGTATATATACTACATGAGTAGTGCACATTTTTTTCACATCAAGTTAAAATCGCAAAGTAGATCAAATCAATCCAGTTTACCATGACAGATTTAAAATCGGTGACATCTTCTGTATCTTCAAACAGAGTAATCGCGTGGACTCCAGCATTATTAACCAGATGGTCCACTGCATAATAACACAACAAAAAATGCTTAATCATTTTTCAAAAATAACATTATAAGCACGAGAATCAAACAAATTAAAACCGACATTGGCCAAAGTAAGTCATGGTTTGATCAACAATCCTTCTGCAGTCATCGGCTTTCGAAACATCCGCTTGAATTGTTATAACATCTGGTGAGCCTAGTTCACGTGCCCTTTCGGCCACTTCATTCAAACTCCTCTCTCTTCTGGCTGCAAGGGTTAAACATGCTCCTCTCTTGGCGTACTCATACGCCAGATACTGCAAATTATCATAAATTTCAAAAGTCTTTATGTAAGATCACATAAATTAAGACGAAGGAGTCATATATTATGAAGAGTAAAATGGTTTGAGTAACGAACCTCGCCAATGCCGGATGAAGCCCCGGTGATGATGACGACCTTTCCAGCAACATCTTCACTAAAGAGTGTGCAAAAAATTGAGAGGGCACACTTGAGAAAATGAAAAGGAGGCAAGAAAAGAAGCAAGCTGAAGAAGGAAACTGGAGGAGCTACTAAGTTAAGAAATTTGTGAATTAATTCCACCAACATTGTATCTGATGATTTGGCGTACGTTTTTTTGCTCAGACAGAATAAGTGAATTTGTATTTATGAACTCTAAAAACAGAAATAGTTATTAATTCTTCTTCGTAAATAAATAAAACAAAGAAAGAGAGATAGAGATAAATATGGGGAAGAAGTGGTGTCGTGTTTAGTGGAGTACTGTTTTGGATTTCTGGCACCCACTGCATGGAAGCAACATGACACGTATTCTTAGTCAAAGCGGTCATGATTTGTCTTTTAGTATGGAACAGATATATACTCCTTTCCTCTTATTTAATAAAGAAAATTTTCAAATTTATATTAATTTTTTTAGTTATAATAAAGTGATGTTTTCTTAATGAACTAAAAAAAGTCGTTTTAAGTGTATATATATATAAAATACCGATCAGATGCGCCGCGATTCAGTGCTCACACAAGAAATACAAAACTATATTTACGATCTATTGAATATAAAATTTTATAGATGAAGCACAAAAAAGTCTATAATGAAAAAATGGTTCATGGTTAAGATTTCTCTAATTTTTCCTATTAAATACTAAACAAGGTTAAATTTATGATATACTGCGCGTCTACATTTTGCCTGTTACTTGTAAAGACAAATATGATCAAACTGTTGGGAGTAATGCAACCAACGTTCTAGTGAAAAAAGATCTGGAACACTAATTCCATCAACTAAAATCAGAAGAAATAATTAAACAACTCTTATGGATAAGCAAACGATTATTACATATTTAAAAGTGAGGATATAACAGATCTTCACAAATGATAGTATTACAGATAATAGTGTTTTTTAGCTGACTAGAGAACACGAAATAGCAACACTTCCACATAAGTTCGCCGCCTCAATTAGTTCTCACTAGGTTTCACGCCCACCTGTCACAAAAAAACCAATAAAAGATATTAGTACCACACACTTCCTGGGTGTACATTCCATCTTAAAAAAACCCACAAAATCGCGCTACAATACATTCTTTGTGAATTAAGAGTACAATATTTTTAAAAGCATCATATAAAATCTATTCATTTCAAGTGTTACCTACATTAACCATTTATATAGATCGAAGATAAATAGATCAATAACCAATATAGCTATATCCCAAAAAAGACCAATAATGCCATGGTCGGTTCAATGGCGTAAAAGCTACTAGCGTAGTCGTGTGTGTAACTTGAATCTCTTTTTTTTTTTTTAGAAAAAGGGGAGCCCGTCGTCACCACCTTTGGGTGGTACAGATAAACTCCTGCTCCTATACAATAACTCACAAATCTTGTATAACTCACAAATCACAGGGAAGAAATAACTGGCAGGCCTGATGCAACGAGCTCAACCCCAAAACCAAACCCATTATTTTCGCTGCCGAGGGGTTTTAGGGAGGTCTCAAGCCTAAACTATGGGGAGTTTAACATCTTTAACTAGCACAATTGACAAAGGACAAAAGAGATGATTTAGGTAATCACTTTGGCAGGCGGAGGAGATCTGTCTCTGAAATATCGAGCTCCATATTTGGAGATGAGTTTTTCCCTAACGAACTTCTCATAAATAAAAGCAGCTCCTCTGAACTGGGGAAGAACCAGCCATGCCACCATTGCTAACTTCAAATCATACCAAATAGGTATCCTACAAACCATGTTTAAAAGTTAAAGTTGAAGATTATATATACTTATTTTCAAAAACTAATTCAAGAAGGTCTACTTGAGTTATATTGGAAACAATAACCTCTCTGCCCACATCCTACGCTACTCGTAGAACTACACTAGGTATGTTATTGTTGTTCCAGCATCTTTGAAAATTATTGTGTAATTGCTATCCATTAGACGCTCTTTTCTACAATATATGTGAACAAATTAAAGCTATAATCCAATAGTTATCTAGCTATGTAGAGTCGCTATGCAATTTACAGAGCCAAATAACTACATAGTAGTTTCCATTAGAATAACTTATTTGTTTGTCATAACGAAATAATAGTATTGTGTTTGGTTGCACAACTGTAAACATGGAATTTGACTTTTTGATGTTAGCTTAAACCTAATCTAGTGTGTGTATATGCACAAGTAACGTAGTAATTCATTGGCTACATACACACACTTAATTTTTTAACCAACTCAAATCTTATAACATTGTGGCCTTCAATTAGTTTTGATAGAGTACTAGTAGTAATAGTTCTTTTTTGCTATGTTAAGAGAAAAGTGCAGGGCAATTAAGAAACAAATGTTACTCCCTCCGTCCCCAGTTTACGTAGCACCTTTCGAATTTCAAAATTCGAATTAATCTATCTTTGACCATGAAATTTTTATATATTTTCAATTATCAATTATTGCTACTTGTAGTAGCTTTGACGTAGTTTGAAAATACTGCACAAATTTTCAGTCAAACTCAAAAAACCAAACAGTGCCATATAAATTGGACAGCGGGAATACTTAATTACCATTGAAGCATAGGTTGAAGGAGCATCTCCATAAGCGTGAGAAAAGAATAGAGAATCCAATAAGCAAGCCATTGCTCATCATCCAACTTCGATGTGCTCTCTATAGCCACCACTGATGCATATCTTCATCATGATAAAACAAAATCTTACAAACATTTCACTCTTCAAACACACGGATAAATGAGATAATTAAGGTTTAAGGCCTTAATCCATCTTCGGTCGAAATTCAAACTATATCATATGAAGAAATTATAGGGAAAATAAATTCTTACAGAGGATAGAGCAACATAATCGATGGCCTGCATATGGAGAAATTAAATCAGAAGGAGAAGAGGAAATAAAAATTAAAAGCAAATAACTAGAATACTTACCCGGCAAGAGTATGAAGGTGAGTCATCACAGTCGTGAATTTACCCATGATTATTATTTATATTCTGTGGTGCTGAAAAACAAAAGCTTTAACTGAAACAAGAGTTGAGAACTGAATTGCAGTTTAATTTAGAGTTGTTTCAATTCAAACAGAGAGATAAAGTGACAGCACATTGACACGTGGAGGCCAGTCAAGTTAGCAAGTATGCATCTGATTCTCCCGCCGACATCACTACTCTTTACCTTTAGCACTGTCAGTAGTGCTGTCCGGGTCGGGTCGAAACTGATAACTATCCGACCCACTACTAATTAAAAATGAACTTAAATAGTTTTAAAATATTTTAATTTCTATAATGAACTAACTAATATCTAGCTGCAATTATAATTTGAGTTTTGTCTGATTTGCGTGATTTATACCAAATATTGTGTGCGAATTAAGTTGTATAGAAAAATATTTAAACATTGTGAATTATATGGCGAATGATACAAATACTGTGCATAAACTATATAGTGAAATATATAAACAAATTGCGAATTGTATAGTAAATTATATAAACGTACACAAATATTACATCAATCATACAAATGCTGCTATAACTATAACTATGATATGTATTTATTCAAATTATAATTATAAAATATAATTAAAATATTTTTAAATGATAATATGCGAAAATTCCTCGATTAATACATGTTTCTTTGATTTTCATGGTCATGCGTGACCATGAAACACAAAGGTCATGCCTGTGGTCTCTAGTATAGTAAAAATGTTACAAAATATTCTTTAATTTTTGTGATGTGCAAAATTAGAATTATAAATTTATGAAAAATAAAACAGACGAAGTAAATTAAATCTTTGGCCCTATGTTCATGCCATTTTGTACTGAATAAATAGTTAATCAATTTTCTATTCATACGAAGCATGCGATTCTGATGGATGGCTAGCTTTATTTCGATAGTCTTGATTGAAGTAACAATTATTTTCCCCTGATCTTGTTCTTGATCAGGGAAGACCATATAAATTGTACATTAATACAAGGCAGGAAGACTTTCCTTGCAGACCTTTGATTATGTTGTCATATATATTAGTATGATATTATCCATTTTGAGTCAAGTTCTCACAAATTTATTTTTGAACATCCCCAAAAGACCTTATACTAATGAGTTGGGTTGAACCTATTTAAATAGGTTCATTTTTTTTCTCTTTCACCGATAAAAGAGGAGTTTGCATACCTAACAGTTGATTCTATAACACAACTAGTAATATAATAATTGACAATGTAGGTCATTGTGCAATGTATATGGGTAAAAATTTAAGCAATTATTTGAGCATCACGAATGACCTCTGAGAAAACTTTAATGTCAGATAAACAAGTTGTTTCCACTAAAGTTGAGAACAAGTTCATATATGCATATAAGCTTTAATGTAAGCTCTAATGCACTGCGAGAGATTTGTTTTTTTAATTCTTTACAAATTTGTTTGTAATTTTGTGTCCACATTACAAGAAATCTTCATTTTGCATATGAGCGCAATTTGTAAAAAATATTTTCTTCTACTCAATTTCTAAGTAATCATAAGAGATCATTTTTATGTCAATAGCTATGTTGGACTATACTTGAACCGTATAAGATTTATTTTGGATTAACTAGCACACACCTCGAAAAAGTTCATGGGATTACCTCCCACCTCCCACCTATAACAGGTGTCATGTAACGTTATCCACCTAGGCTAAGACAAATAGAAATTATCAAGTGTTCTTTTATATCTCCTGGATTTGAATCTCAAACTTGAACGTTCACCAACATTCTTTAGTCCACGGTGCTAAAGCTCCCCTTCACCTTGTGAGATGTGCCTTGGGAATTCTCCATTTAAAGAAAAGATGATACTTGAACCAGGAATCAAACAACTTGGAGAACTAGTTTCTGTCTTGAGCGACATCAGTTTCAGAAACAAATCAGTCTTTTGAGAGGAGAATTCTATTGATTCCACAAATGAAAAGCAGAAATAACCAAACAAAAAATGGATGAAAAGCCAAAATCCTTTGGAGTGCATCCCCAATGTTAGATCAGAATTCAGATACTACATATGACGTCACATAGAAAATTCTAAGCGCGGATTATCTTGATGAATCAATGTAGCAAAAGCATTTCAAATCTACCAAATCACATGATATTATAATATTTACTATTTACCACAGAAAACCATACCTTCTCTGTATATAAGATAATACAATTGGCATAATTGCACTAACAGAACAGTCATTTGCTGACCAAGTTTCTTCAACAATCTCAATAGTTCTTCAACTAAAACAAGATAGGATAAAAGCACGTATTGAATGCAAACTGCGAAACCTGTCACAACTGCTCAATGGTTGTGTGATTAATGATTTAGTTGGTCATTCAAGGTTGCATTGGAATGAATACACCTCAGGAAGCAGCTAGTAAATGCATCCGTTTGAACTCCAGTAAAACTAATTCTTGATTACTACTTGCTTATAAACTGTGCTGGCAATACTAGAACATCGAACAAAGTAGAAGATGATAAATAATCAACTTTTGAATTGAACTTTGCTATATTTATCCACTATTAACAACAAGATATAATCTTTTAAAACAAAGTCAATAAAAATACACATATCAGACAGTTGACATTTCAAAGAAATGGAGAAAGCTTGAATAATAAAGGATAACGGAAGGCTTACTCCAAATAAGCTTCAAAACTAAAAAGAGACCTTGCGTTTAATGCTAAAGTAGGATAAGAGAACGAATCACTGACATATTAATCAACAGAAAAGAAGAAAAGGGTTAAGAAAACTGCTCCTGAGGTTATTCCATCAAATTCCAGCAATCAAATGGGATTTAAAATTGATTTGCCTAAACTAGAGATGGAGCGGTTGATTGGACAGAAGAAGAAGTCGTCGTTTCTCTGCGAAGCTCCTTAACTACAGCGGCCAAGGCCTCAGGATTGAAGCCCAGTTCAGAGAGTGCAATCAGAACAGATAAAGTGTGACGATCAAGTCCAGTGTCAAGAATGTTTGACATATGAAATACCAGATCCAGTGAATCCCGTGCATTTGAATCCATTTGAGAAACTGTAAATCCACAATCATGAATAGGAAAAGATGGTAGCTACAAAATTTATGATTCAATCATCGCCTTATACAGCAAAACTCGTTAACATGAACAGAATAAGAAATAAGTGCCAATAACTAAAAGATTTTGGTAAATTGCATGCATTTTATAATTTTCATAGTATGTGCAGAAAATTCACTAAACAATGATATAAAGACTCCAATTTTATGGCACTATTTTGCTTTCTGACGATCTGACAGAATGCAAAAGAATGAAACAAACCACGGTACATTCACACTATATTACTGTTCCATCTTCATTCCTATACTTATCTATTAACAAAAATAGGCACAGAATACCACATAGGTAGATTATTTACATTAGTACACCATCACTACTTCGAAGCTTATTACACCAGAAGCAAACGAAACGCTTATTGATTTAAAAAAAAAGTAATGGTGGTGCTTCAACCAACTTGTGAGTTTGTAATATCCACAAGAACAATGCGGGGAAAATCTATTTACCAAGGCTAGGGCAAATGGGATCACTCTAAGTAGTGTGGCTTGGTTAAAACAAAGACCAATACAAATAACTGGATATTATACATATAGAGAGAGACATATTGATAAAGTTTTCCAAGCAATTCAATTACTGCTAGATTTGAGATCGTCAGGATGTGAATTGAAGTTGAAAAAAGATCAAATCTTTGGTGCATCCAAGGGTGTGGCCTACTGGTGCTGTGCTAGGAACTATGAACGCTCAAGTTCAAATTACAACAAAGATAAAAACATGAGGTAGTTTATTCCTATCTAACCTAGCCACAGTGTATAGAGTTATGCAGTTCTTGTTGCTGGTGAAAGAAGATAGGTATCCCGTGGATTGTGTAATTAGTCGATGTACACATACTCAATCCTTTTATTAGTTAAGTCAGAATGCAATGTATCACCCTCTCAATTCATTTCCTTACATCTTCCGAAAATATGAGAAACCTCATGTATGGTACACTATCACAACTATGGACAATAATTTACAATAGGAACAAATAAAATGGAAAATAAAATTCCTAATTCGTACATCATCAGTAATATCATTCGAATTAGAATAAAGAGATAGACAGAGCTTGATCGTAGTAGCTCAGTAGGTTCACTATTCAATTTTCACCACCCATTTCACCAACATAAGAAAAATAAATAAGAGATTAGAGATACAAACTTACAACGTGATCACAGGGAACGAAGAGACTGAGAATTCGCCGGAGGAAGAGTGCAGAGGAAAAACGGTCAGAACTTGGCCGAAGAAAAAACCCTCGCCAAATTTGAAATTAGGGCCAAAATCAATTGGATTCGGGTTGGTATCCTGTTAGCCCATCATGGAAGAACTTTGGACTTTGTGGACTTCGTATCATTCCGTCGATACCAAGCCCAATATGATCCTTTTTGTCACAAAAAGCCCAAAAGGAAAAAATTCGCCGTTGCCGGGGATCGAACCCGGGTCACCCGCGTGACAGGCGGGAATACTTACCACTATACTACAACGACTTTGTTGTGTAAAATATCTACAATTATATCTACATTTCTAATATTTTTGAAATATGTAAAAAGTATCACACATAAATGCGCGCTTTAACTTGGTCTTCACAAATATCTTTGCCCTTCAAATGCTTAAACTTTTATAAAATTAAATAAATATATACATATGTGTCCTCATTATTATTTTATTATTTTCTCATCAATTATGCTTCTCCTTATAATGACTACTAATAAATATGGAAAATCAAACATATACTTAGTTATGTAAAGTTTATTATGAACATCCAACATGTGTTACATAAGCAAAAATAACGTAACATAGTGATATAGAAATAATTTTTTATGCAAGGGTTATTGTTTTGATTTATTAAGTACTACTAGAAATCAAACGACCCTTTGATTTTAAGTAGTAAACATTGGATGCCAATACAAGTTAAGAGGCATCGAGATTGCTAACATATTATCAGCACAGTTCACAATGTTAATGTTACCTAGACAATTAGATTAACAAGGAACCGCCCTAATGTGCTTTTGTACTCTTTTATTCAGTACTACTATTAATCTGACCTATGCCTTCATCTCTTGATCGTTATAATTTGAGAGTTAATTATATGAGATGATGATCATATGAGATTAAAACGAATTATTAAATACTATTCTAGAGATCACATGCAAAACAAATTAATGTTTGCATTCATATATATTCAAATATATACGTATATATAGTTCGAGTCATTATTTTGACTCATTGTAGCTGGACTTATCTTGTGATATGACAAAATTATTCATCCCCAAAACAGTACACCACTATCTTTTAAAGTATTATTCTTACATATTTTTCACCGTACCTAACGAGATCATTTAATTAGAAAGTCATCTCCACTAATAGGCAGAAGGAACCTAATTTGGAACTTAGCAAATCAAAGATAAAGAATCAAATTTTGAAAAAAGCAGATAAACAATTAGGTAAGTACGTAAGAATGAATGTTATCTATAAATTTAGAAATTAGTAGGGTCCTGTTTATAAACATAACTTTTAATTTCTCAAACCTAATCATATCTATGCAACTTTAGATCACAAGTGAGACAATGGACAATCATGCATTTCGAGTCCATCAAGGATTCCACTCATATAATCATGATAAGAAATATACAACCCCACCTCATCAAGGATGCAAGATTTATAATATAAGGTCACTATAACAATCTCAATTTATTAATATTGTTAAAGAATAATAAGAAATTTTTTATTGGTAATTAATGATGTGAGTGGACTTCTTATAAGGATTGGATAATTCTCTTTCTT
>JAOTQJ010036136.1:0-51696 GCA_025642045.1 Solanum sejunctum
GGGGGGGGGGGGGGGGGGGGTTGCAATAATCAATGAAAAATAAAACTAAATTAATACAAGAGAGAAATTAATATGGAGAGGAACTAGGGAATTGTGTTCCTCATGATTCCCCAACTCAGTATCACTGGATGATCTAATTCTTTTCTAGTGTGTAGCATGTAAGATGGTAAGTTAAATCCACTAAGCCCTTTGGCCAAAGGTAAGAGATGAATTTTACTATGTGACTTGGCTCATATTCATATTGTGCATTACTAATCTTTACCCATTACTCCCAGTACAACATCCCCTTGGCCCAATTTGGTTGATTGGTCACCACCTACTCACAGCATATTGTCAAGGCTCGCATAGTTCCCTTGCCAAGTTTTGGTGGAAGGTTGTTCATTCACGCATCCGGCCTACACTTGCTGATAATTCACTTATGCCAAAGCGTACGATTTTGGTTGCCAACATCTTAGATGGCTATGATATTGATTGGACCCACCTCATTGCTGAGCAGATTCATGAGGTCTTACTGAAGAGGTCCACCTCTATCCCATTCACTTGCTTTATAAACAAGCTCTGTCTAGTGTCGAGGCTGGAGAGTTTGCACCAACTGGACCAGTTGATTGAGGCCCAACGTACATTTATCCTAGCCTGATCAAGGCTAAAAAGAACCCAGTGGCACTCGAATAAGCACAACCTCCACCTATGCCTGCAATATTCGCCCCAGTGCCACCGCCTGAGGTTTTATAAACTACCATCACCGCAGCTGCTAATGCAAAGGAGAGGTCCTCGCAGCTCGAGGGGGATGAGAAGAGGGGGCCTGCTATTTTTGTTCCTGCACCATACGCCCTAACTTCACAAGCGACTCTCGCGGGCATGCTATACATGTCCACCGCATCTATCTAGGCCATGGCACATAGGTTATCACACGCTGAGTCATAATTAACTAGGCTTGTTCATTAGATTAGGCCATGGGTTCGCTAGGCTATTTCAGACTCTAAGGGTCGGATCCAGGAATTCGCAGCTACTACTATTCAAGATCGTATATCTATTGTGTATACCCAGATTGATGTCTTCAGGAAGAGGAAGAGGGTACAAGAGCTTAAGCGAGGCCTGACCATTAGACTTGTCGATATTCAGATAGAGATCCAGCAGCTCTAAGCTGGCATGACAACAATATTTGTCGTACCATTGGCACTACCAGAGACTACACTTCCAATGTTGGTTCTTGATATTTTTGCTCTTGTGAGCCTGTCCAGTCTTCTCATGGGAAGATACCCCACCTGGATGATGATCCCGATGCTTTACGATTTTATGTGGGGATGACTGAGCAAGAGAAGCTCGAGCTTGCCTTGAGGATATCTAGATGAGAGACAATTATACTATGAGATCGAGAGGTAGAGTAGGTGAGGGGGATTGGCCTTTGTAGACAGAGTGCTACTTCTGAACAGACTGCACCACGGAAGGAGGGTGGCCAGACTCAACCATACACTGGAACTTAGGTGCCCAAGTATATTTTTGACCCCTTTATGTTTTAGTTTGCTCTAGTTTCTTGCATTGGGGACAATGTACATCATGTTTCATGGGTGTGGGTAATTATGGGCCTTAGTGAAGTTTGAGTAGCTTGGGTCTATAACTACCCTAATTTTTGTTCCCGGGGTTTCTTGGTCGTGTTCTTTTTTCCCATGGATATTTACTTTTTGTTGAATCAACATATTTAGGATGTTTAGATAGTATTTATAGCATATAGTACTAATACTTATGGCATATAACATGTTTTTATGTTTTGTTTGAAAAATGATACCCACAAAAATTTTGATTACTAGTAGATAGCAACCATACATGTGTAGGTGTGTGCCAATGTTTGTTTGATAAGTGAAGATAAATTGAGATAAAAATCATGATCTGAGAGTGTTTTATTGATAATGTATGCAGTGCCATGTGAGTGTGAGCTTAATTTGCTAGATTCATGTATTTTTCTCTAATTCGAAACTTGTCATGTAATTCTAGGTTAGATTGTAGACTAATTGAATTAGAAAGGATCTTAGGCCACTATTCTTAATAGTCCACTTAGCCTAAAATGACTAACCAAAACTATGATATCCCTCTAAGGTAGTAATGAGGTCATACAACGAAGTATGTGAGGCTACTTGATTTCGTATCACTTGGCATTAAACATAGATCCTTCGGTAAGCAAAGGTATTTATCTACACCAACATGACAATCAACCATATCTCCAATATTTCACATGTTCATATGCTTCCATATATGTAGTTACATTCAAATCTACACACATACGTGGATACCATGTACATGAGTTCTTATTGCCAACAAAATTCATGATTTGTTTCATTTCATATGCATTTCATGGTTTATGTAACATACTCTCTTCATTGCCATAGTGTCTTGTACAATTATTTATATGTCACATGCTGCATATATGGCCTTATAGCTCCAATACTATGACCACCAAAAGAATAATCTCAAAGGTAATTGAAATATAAAGTATATAATATTTTGATAGGTGGTATCCAGACGGGTGGAAGAATCACCTAGACAGGGACGATCTTATCATAGGTGGTATACCCAGGGGTTAAGAAAGAACCTAGCCAGGGGCAATCCCATATCCCGAGGGGTGAAAGAATCACCTAGCCGGGGAAAATCTTATCACGGGTGGTAGCCCAAAGGGTTGAGAAAAAACCTAGCTAGGGATAATCCCGATACAGTTTACCGCTTATCAGTTGGTCATTTATAGTACATGATGTGTACAGATTATACAGTAAGGTAAAGTAATATAAAGAACATAAAGTACTCGATCACAAAGTATAATTAAAGGTGGTCTCTTATCCACTATCAGTGCACAGTTTCATTTGAGTTATATTTCATGTACAATATTTTCTGCCTTACATATTTAGTATATTATCTAGTACTGAGTCCCTTTTGGGGGACCTGCATTTCATGCTGCATATGCAGGTGCTAGTAGATCTCCCCAGTAGAGTATAGGTCATTCAGCTGTTGTTACTAAGCTCAAAGTTGCTTCGGAGCTTTGTGTGTGTTGAGATCTTATATGTTTATATTATAATTTAGATGGGGCCTATCCTGAACATTTGCAGATACTTTTTCTTAACTAGAGGCTTTGTAGACTATGTAAAGTTAAAGTGTGGTCATGTCTCGTACTTAGACACCGTGGCCCCAATGGCCTAGCTATACGCATCTCCTTTTAGCTTCTTAATACTGTTTATCTTCTTAAAAGTATGCCAAACATAGAAATTCCTCATAATATGAATACAAAATGCACAGATATAGGTTGGTTCTCCCGAGACCTATCGACAGTGGGTGCCAGTTCGCCCTAACGGCAACTTAGGGTGTGACAGAAGTGGTATCAAAGCAGGTCATCCTAGGGAGTCTACAAAGCCTTGTCAATGCAGAGTCTTGTTTATCGATGTGTTGTGCACTGCATTTATAAGCAGGAGGCTATATGGCATTTAAGAGTTTTTACTTTTCTTTCATTCTTTAGATCGTGCCATAGAGCTAGGTGAATTATGTCTAACTCCTAAATTATTTTGTACAACGAGCAAGTATGCCAAAAACCAGGAAGAACAAAGGTAAAGGCAGTAGAAGTAGGGGCTAGTTCGCCTAGTCATATGAGACAACAAAATGAGGCTCAAGATGAGTCTTTGTCATATGCATCTTTAACCCATTCAGCTCCTAATGAACCTAGGAATAGTGAAATTTCGGCAGGACCAACTATCGATGCTACAGTGCAGGATTTTAGAAATGTGGTTCAACTACTAGCTCGTATAGTTTCTGGCCAAAGATAGGAAGGTCCAGTTATATGTGCAGGTGGTACAAATAGGGAAGCTGGCGTGAGGATACATGACTTCCTTAATTTGGATCCTCCAGCCTTCAGTAGTTCTGATCCTAATGAAGATCCCTAAGACTTCATTGATCAGATTCAACGCACTTTTGATGTTATGCATATCAGTGGTATAGAAGCTGTTGAGTTAGTAGCATATTGTTTGAAGGGTGTGGCTATATTATGGTATGAAGCATGGAAGCAGTCCAAAGATATAGATGCACTCCTGACTACCTGGAAGGACTTCAAAGAGTCCTTTCTTGACCATTTCTTGCCATTGGAGATTCGAGAGGCCCGTGCAGATCATTTCCTCAATCTCTACTAGGGGAATATGAGCATGAGGGAGTATAGCCTCCAATTTAATTCCCTATCTAGGTATGTTCCTAATGTGGTTGCTACTACGGCAGATAGAGTTCATCAGTATGTGGATAGATTTGATACGTATTTGGTCAGAGACTATACTATTGCTTACTTGAATAAAGATATGGACATAGCAAGGATGTAAGCTTTTGCATAGAAATTGGAGGACCAGAGGTAGAGAAGGAGGACACAGGAATCGAAAAGGGTACAATCTAAGAGGACTAGATCTTCAAGGTAGTTTATACCATCCCAAGGTGAGTTTAGGCCTTAGTTTTCTAAAAGACCGCCTAGGCCATCATTTTCCTATTCTGCAGCCAGTTCCCCACCACAACTTCAAGGGTGTAGAAGTAACTAGTTTGGTCAATGAGGTGAGGGTCAACGTACACAAACAATAGGGGGATTGGCAGGCCAGCCAATAACTCCTAGGTAGCCTTGTAAATAGTGTGGAAGAAATTATCCGGGTATATGTCATATTAGGACAAATGGTTGTTATTGGTGCGGTGTGCTAGGGCACATAATGAGAAATTGCCCAAAGAGGTGTATGTGGGATATAGCACAATCTACTAGGTCAACTATTGCATCATCATCAATAGTTCTGCCATTAGGTAGGGGTCAGGAAATACCTATGGGTCGTGATAGAGGTGTTAGAGGGGCAGCTAACTCTAGCGGGGTCCAGAATCGTACTTATACTTTGGGGAGTTGGCAAAATTTGGAAGCTTTACCTGATGTAGTCACAGGTACACTGTCCATCTTCTCTTATAATGTATATACATTAATTGAACCTGGTTCTACACTATCATACATTACCCCTCTAGTTGCTGGGAAGCTTAAGAGAATACCTAAATTATTGAATAAACCAATTGAGGTGTCTACACAAATCGGTGAGTATATTATAGCTAGAAAAGTTTTATTAGGACTGTATAGTAATTGTTTGTGACTATGACACATTAGCTAACCTTATTGAGTTAGAAATGGTGGAATTTGATATCATACTGGATTGGTTATCTTCTTGCTATGCCACTGTGGATTGCCGAAATAAGAAAGTGTACTTTCACTTTCCAAATGAGGCAGTCCTTAAATGGGAAGGTAATGTTGGAGCACCAAAGGGGAAAGTTTATCTCTTACTTTAAGGCTAGAAAGATGATATCTAAGGGGTATATATGTTATCTAGTTCGAGTAAGGGATTTGGAGGCAAAATTGCCAACTCTGCAATCAGTACCAGTAGTGAATGAGTTTGTTGATGTGTTCCCTAAAGAAATTCCAAGATTACCTCCTAAACGAGAAATAGATTTTGGTATTGACTTACTTCCAGGCACTCAACCCATTTCTATTCGTCCATATAGAATGACCCCGGCAGAGTTGCGTGAATTAAAAGAGCAACTAAAGACTTATTGGAGAAGGGTTTTATAAGGCCTAGTATGTCTCCCTAGGGTGTACTAGTGTTGTTTGTATGCAAAAAGGATGTCAGCTTGAGAATGCGTATTGACTATCAACAAATGAATAGGGTGACAATTAAGAACAAATACCCCCTTCCTAGGATTGTTGATTTATTTTATCAGTTACAGGGTGCCAAATGCTTTTAAAAAAATTGATTTGAGATCAGGGTATCACCAAGTGAGGGTAAAGGTGGAAGATATACCTAAGACTGCTTTCAGGACATGGTATGGTCACTTTGATTTTTTTTTATGTTATTTGGGCTAACAAATGCACCGACAGTTTTTATGGATCTGATGAATAGGGTATTTAATCCATTCTTGGATGTGTTTATGATCGTATTTATAGATGACATTTTGGTATACTCAAGGTCACAAGAGGACCATGCAAATCACTTACGACAAGTGCTGCAGGTTCTTCATGATCGACAGTTGTATGCCATATTTTCTAATTGTAAATTTTGGCTAAAATCAGTGGCATTGTTAGGTCATATTGTGTCTGAGGAGGGAATAAGAGTTGATTCACAAATGATAGATGCTGTAAAAGATTGGCTAAGGACAATGATGCCCACAGAAGTTCGGAGTTTCCTAGGTTTGGTAGGTTATTACAGAAGGTTTGTTAAAGGATTTTCTTCCATTTCTACACCTTTAACAAAGTTGACACATAAGGTAACCAAGTTCCAATGGAATGATGCATGTGAAAGGAGCTTCTAGGAACTGAAAAATAAGATAACTTCTGCACCTATGCTAATACTTCCAGAAGGAACTGAGGGGTATGTAGTGTATTGTGATGCTTTAGGAGTTGGCTTAGGGTGTATGCTGACACAACATAGTTGAGTAATTGATTATGCATCTAGACAGCTATGACCACATGAGCTAGCAACTGTTGTATTTGCTTTGAAAATATGGCGCCACTATTTGTATGGGGTTCATGTTGACATATATACAAATCATAAGTACATCTTTAAGCATAAAGACCTAAACTTAAGACAATAAAGATGGTTGGATCTGATAAAGGATTATGATGTTGATATACTATACCATCCGGGGAAGGCAAATGTGGTAGCCGATGCTCTGAGTCGTAAGGCAATTATGACTACTGGTGATCAGGCCATGGTTAGTCAAGGGTTGGCTAAGTATCTATATCAACTAGCCTGTTTAGGAGTTCACCTTTTTGAAACTCCAAAGTAAGGGGTTATTGTGCATAATGTATCGACATCGTCATTAGTAACGGAGGTGAAAGAAAAACAATTCGAGGATCCTGTTCTACAACAACTTAAGGAAAATTTGAGTTAGGGTACGATAAAGGGCTTTGACCTTACACAAAATGGAGTACTTTATTGCCAAAAAAAATATGTGTGCCTCATATTGATGGGTTAAGAAAAAGGATAATGGAAAAAGCCCACCATTCCTGATATTCTATCCATCCAGGATCGCTAAGATGTGCGATGACCTGAAGGGAGTGTTTTGGTGGGGAGGAATGAAAAAGGACCCTGCAGAATTTGTGGCTCAATGTCCAACTTGTCAACAAGTGAAGGTAGAACACCAAAAGCTAGGAGATTTTATACAATGTATAGAACTTCCAACTTAGAAGTGAGATATGGTCAATATGGATTTTATTACCGGTTTGCCTAGCTCATTTCAGAAGTTTGACTCCATATGGGTAATAGTTGACAGACAGATAAAGTCATCACATTTCCTACCCATCAGGAGTGATTATACAACGAAGGAGTATGCCAAGCTATACCTCAAAGAGATAGTCAGGCTACATGGAGTCCTAATCTCCATTATATCTGACCGAGGGACTCAATTCACTGTGAGGTTTTGGAAGTCTTTCCAAAGGATTTTAGGTACACAAGTGAATTTGAGTACAACTTTCCACCCTTAAACAGATGGTCAAGCAGAATGCACTATTCAGACACTTGAGGATATGTTGCGAGCTTGTGCATTGGATTTCCAAGGTAGTTGGGTGGACCATTTGCCACTTATTGAGTTTGCCTATAATAATAGCTACCACTAAAGTATCAAGATGGTACCTTATAAAGCTTTGTATGGAAGAAAGTGTAGGTCGCCAATTGGATGGTTTGAAGTGGGAGAAAATACCTTGCTTGGGCCAGATCTAGTACATCAAGCCATGGAAAAAGTTAAGGTAATACAACAGCAAATAGGAACAGGCCAAAGTCATCACAAATCTTATAAAGATACTAGGAGGAGAGGGCTGGAATTTTCAGTAGGAGATTGGGTATTTTTAAAGGTGTCTCCAATGAAAGGGGTCATGAGTTTTGTAAGAAATGAAAGATAAGCCCACGTTACATAGGCCCATATAAGATTATTAAGAAGATAGGGCAGGTTGCATATGAGCTAGAGCTACCCCAAAAATGCATAGGTAACCCATCTCGTATCACTCCTATTGAGGATGTACAGATTACAGAAGATCTCACCTATGAAGAGGAACCTGTTGCTGTTCAAAATCACCAAGTTGGGAAGCTAAGGAATAAAGAAATAACTTTAGTGAAGGTACTTTGGAGAAATCAGCAACCAGAGGAGATGACTGGGAGGCCGAAGACGTGATGAAGTCAAGATACCCTTATTTGCTTGAAGCTAAACAAGATAGCCAACAAGCAGAATTGGAACACTAATAGTTACGTGTGATTGAATAATTAGTGTGTTGGTAAAGGTTTATTTAAATAAAGATTTATACTTCGTCAAGTTACCAAATTTTACTAACATTCGAGGAAGAATGTTCATAAGGGTGGGGAGGATGTAGCACCCCACATTTTACATGTACTAATGCTATGTAAATGAATCATGTTATGGTTGGGTCAAATTAGCGTCAATTCTTGAAAGTGCTTGAATCTTATCTTAATGGGCGATATGTGAGTCTAAATGCTTAAGAGGGTTGAGGGTGTATATATGTTGGTGTTAAATTGAGGATATATCATCCCTAAGGTAAGTACTAGAATTGAGGTTATTGTATGACTTAATAATCTAGTAGGCGAGTCACCTACTTTCTTAGCTTAGAATTGATAGCTAAACGGAGACGAGGCTTGATACCAAATTTGTTCAAGTTCTATTATGAATAGATTCCATGTTAAGAGTGTAACTTTGGCCCATGTTTTAGTATCATAAATGGACCTTATTTTTAGTCCAAGAAGAATTTTAAAACGTCCTAAGTACACTACAAAACACTTGGCCATTTGGACCCAAAACAAACAAAGAACAAAGCTGGAAATTGGCAGCAAAGGTCCATCATATTTGAGACCCAGTTAAGCCCAATTTTGAAGGAGAAGATGTGAATTATTAGACTATTAATGGGTGTAATTATCAGGTCTAAAGTGGAAGATAAATCTGGCCAAATTTATCTTCAAATGGGTCAAGTGCAGCACTAAATCATTCCACTAGGAAATAAAGTTTTAACTTTCTTAAAGTGTTTTGTCTTCTCTATAATTCACTTCACCAAGCTGCAAACTCAATTTACTAAGGCTTTTGAAATGAATCTAGAACATATAAGGCAAAGGTAAGTAATTATAGTTGTGTATTTAGTATGATTTCTTCATAAAAAATAAGAAGTATATGATAGTATCTTTGCTGGAAATTCTGGACAGCTTATGTCCAGAAAGTTGTTGCACACTTGCCTTTTATTTTGGTGACTTCTATATAGTTTATGGGATGTATTATTAAGAGAACTTGATGTTTTAAAATTGTTTAAGTTATAGATATTTCTCGTATGGTTTTTTTATGCAAAATAAGAAGTATATGCTATTATGTTATGCTTAAAATTCTGGACAACATGTGTCCTACGTATTGTTGTGAACGTTTCTTGTTGTTCAGGAGGATTTTATCTTAATTGGTTGGATGAATTATGAAGTCAAACTTATGTTCTCACAATATATAAGTTTTTACTCATGTGATTATGCTGCTGTACCACTTTTATAGTCTACAAAGATGAGTTGTTGTACAACGTCGTAATTTTACTCTTAAAAGAAACTTGGAAGCTGAAAATTGTGATATGTTGTTCCATGACTTTTACCTATTTTGGGAATATTTTTGGACTAATTTAAGACTGGTTTTATATTTAAAAACATATTGTATACAATTTTGGTAAAGTTAAAACAGGCTTGGGATTTGTTGACGTTAAAGTGTGGTGAAAGGATGTAACGTTATGCCGCTTGTTTGTATGTTGTGAAGAATTGATATGTGCTGTGTTGTGTGGGCTATTTTAGGACTTTTATGGGTCTAATAATAAGATATACATGACATGTATGTAATACTAGTTGTTATAAAATACATTTATAAGTGAAAATGTTGAAGAATCGTCTTTGCGTCATTAGTTGAAAGCTTGCTGTTCGGGTGATCATTTTTATTATATTGGACTGTGTAGAAGTGTTGTGTTGATGCTAATACTAGTCTTATTGATTAATATACTATAGCTAAATATTTAAGGGAAACCACAACCACTCCAAGGTAGTAACGAGGTCATACAACGAGGTATGTAAGGCTACTTGATTTCATATCACTTGGCATTAAACATAGATCCTTCGGTAAGCAAAGACATTTATCTACACCAACATGACAATCAGGCATACCTCCAATATTTCACATGTTCATATGCTTCCATATATGTAGTTACATTCAAATATACATACATACGTGGATACCAAGTACATGAGTTCTTGTTGCCAAACAAATTCATGATTTGTTTCATTTCATACGCATTTCATTATTTATGTAATATACTCTCTTCATTGCCATCGTGTCTTGTACAATTATTTATATGTCACATGCTGCGTATATGGCCTTATAGCTCTAATATTATGACCACCAAAAGATTAATCTCAAAGGTAATTGAAAGATAAATTATATAATATTTTGATGGGTGGTATCCCGAGGGGTGGACGAATCACCTAGCCAGGGACAATCTTATGACGAGTGGTACCCCAAGGGGTTACGGAAGAACCTAGCCAAGGGCGATACCATATCCCGAGGTGTGTAAGAATCACCTAGCCAGGGAAAATCTTATCACGGTGGTAGCCTAAGGGGTAGAGGAAAAACCTAGCCATGGATGATCCCGATATAGTTTACCACTAATCAGTTGGTCATTTATAGTACATGATGTGCATAGATTATATAGTAAAGGTAAAGTAATGTAAAGAACATAAAGTACTTGATCCCAAATTATAATTAAAGGTGGTCTCTTATCCGCTATCAGTGCAAAGTTTAATTTGAGTTATATTTCCTGTACAGTCTTTTCTCCCTTACATATTCAGTACATTATCTCGTACTGAGTTCATTCCGTGGGACCTACATTTCATGCTGCAAGTGCAAATGCTAGTAGATCTCCCTAGTAGAGTACAAGACATTCAGTTGCTATTACTAAGCTCCAGGTTGCTTCGGAGCTTTGTTGTGTGTTTAGATCTTATATGTTTATATTATAATTTAGACAGGGCCTATCCCAAACATTTGCAGATACTTTTTCTTAACTAGAGGCTTTGTAGACTATGTAAAGTTAAAGTGTGGTCATATCTCGTACTTAGACACCGTGGCCCCAACGGCCTAGCTATACGCATCTCTTTTTAGCTTGTTAATACTGTTTATCTTCTTAGAAGTATGCCAAACATAGAAATTCCTCATAATATGAATACAAAACCATAGATATAGGTTAGTTCTCTGGAGCCCTATCGGCAGCAGGTGCCAGTCCGCCCTAACAACAACTTGGGGTATGACAGTAAGTCGGGAAAGTGCTTCTTTAAAAGGGGCTTATAAGTAGCTCACTCAAGTCATTTAACTTGAACAAAAATCAAATTGTTTTTCCATGTTTTCTCTTAACTCTTTCTTGACTTTTACAAGCATCCACAAGAGACTTTTAGGGTTCTTGGAGAAGCCCTACAGCTTGAAGGTAAAGGTAAATAGTTATAGTTGTGTATTAAGCATGGTTTCTTCATAAAAAACAAGAAGTTTGTGCTAGTTATGCTTGTGCTAGAAATTTGGACAGCATGTGTCCTAAGGATTGTTGTGCACTTTTCTTGTTACTTAAGAGGCTCTTCTCTTCTTGATTGGCTAATTTATGAATTAAGGCTTATGTTTTTAACAAGATTTAGTTTATTAGTGATGTATCTAGGCTGTTGCACTACTTTTATAGTCCATAAAAGTGAGTTCTTATATGATATCTCAATTGTGTTCTTTGTATGAACTTGTGGGCTGGTAGTTGTGAATTGTTGTTCCATGACATCCGTCTACTTTGGGACTATTTTTGGGCTATTTTAAGGTTAATTTATGTGTAAATAATGTTGAATACAGTCTGGTTAAATTTAAAACAGGTTCAAGATTGTTGAAATCAAAATATAGTGAAACAATGTAATGTTATACCGCCTATTTATGCGTTGTGTAAGATTGTTCTGTCTGGTACCTTATGAACTGTTGTAAGACTACTAAGGGTCTAAACCAAGTTGTATATTGTATGTAAATAAGAATGGTTATTAGAAAATATGGTTATAAGTGGAAAGGTTAAAAGAATGCCTTTGGGTCGCTAAATACAAGCTTGTTGCCCGGATGTTACTCTTTATAAGATTGGGCTTCCAAGAAATGTTTCTTAGCTGCTAATACTAGTATTATTATCTACTCTATTGTATATTAATATTTGATGGAAAAGGAGGTTACTCCGATGTAATAATGAGGTCATACATCGAGGTATGTAAGGCTACTTGATTTCGTATTATTTGGCATGAAACATAGATCCCCCTTGGCACATAAAGGCACTTACCAACTCTGATACAACTATTAACCGTGTCTTTACTACTTCGCATATTCATATGCTCCCATGCATAGTCACCTTCAAATCTGCATACTTGGATACCAAGATACATGGGTTCTTGTTGCTAAATAAAGTTCACAAATTTTTCATCTCATACACATTTTATTATTTATGTAATGTACTCTTCTCATTGTCATATTATCATATATTATTATTTGCACATCACATGATACATCTACAGTCCTACAGTTCCAATATTATGACCACCAAAAGAATCATCTCAAAAGTAATTAAAAGATAAAGTAAAGTATATTGCTTATTGATAGGTGATAACCCGAGGGGTGGAATAATCACCTAACAAGGGTCGATACCATTACGTGGGGTAGACTTAGGGGTGAAAGGAAAAGCCTAGTAGGGCCCAATCTTGATATGCATTTCCCACTGATCAGCTGATCATTTGTATTACATACTGTGCACAGATTATATAAAGTTCATGATTCCACTGCATAACTAAAGGTGGTCTCTTATCCTTACACCAGTGCATAGTTTCATTTGAGTTGTTACTTCATATATAGTATTTCCTGCCTTACATATTGAGTACATTATCTCATTCTAACGTCCCTTACGAGGGACCTGCATTTCATGCTACTGGTGCAGGTGTAAGTAGCTCTTCCCAGTAGGAGTAAAGGATATCCAGCTATTGTTACCAAGCTCCAGGTTACTTGAAAGCTTTGCATGTCTAGAGCTTATATTTTTATCTTATATAGTTAGTCGAGGCAGGGCCTGTCCAGACCCTTCTCAGATAATTTTCCTTATCTAGAGGCTTTGTAGACTATGTAAATTAAACTGTGGTCACGTCTCATACTTTAGATAATGTGGCCCAATGGCCTAGTCATATGTATTTTCTTTTGGCTTGTTATTACTGTTTACTTTCTTGAAAGTATGTTGAATATAAAAACCCCTTATAATATGTATATAAAGCACATAGATACCGGTTAGTTCTCCTGAGCTTTATCAACAATGGGTGCCAGTTTGCCTTAATAGAACTTTGGGCGTGACAAGATCGCTCTCATCGCTATAGCCCTCCTCAGACTAGGTAGTGTGAACAACAAGAGTATGAGTCTTCCTAGCTCTGGAAGCATACTAGTCTGTGGTCGATCCACCTCTGGGCCTGGAGTAACTCCGATCTCCTCAAATGATCTGCACGAAGTTGGGGTCTATTCATCATCTGAAGGCTCATCTTTGAGCCTCCTCCGTAAGGCTAGGATCTCATCCTATTTAGATTTAGGGGCCATAGTACCTGTTACACGAATGTATACACACCTTGTTTAGCCTTATAAATAAAAAATTTGAATGCAAAAATAATTTGACTTTAGTTGTAGAGGGGTTCTACGAAAGCACAACTAGATATAGTTTGAACTATGAGCCGTAAAGAGCTTTTGTAAAGCAGTGTTCAAATAATTTTTGTCACTGGAAAAGTCTACGAGACCAGGTATGACTCGTAAAGTGGTTTATGGGTAGTAGTCTAGATTGTAGAGATATCCAGTGACTATATCTATTCCAAGCAAGGAACTATAAGACCTATCCAAGAACCATAAAGTGATCTATGACTTGCAGAAGGTCCCGTATGATGGGTGCTTAGAAACTTCAAGTTTTTGAAATCCTGCATGATAGGTAATTACAACTCGTGAAATAATCCACGAGCCGTAAAAGCTACTCGTGAACAAGAAAACTCAGTTACCTGAGTCTCTATGCTTATTACAATGGGCCCTAAACGACTTTCTCAACAAGTATTCAACAAGCATCGAAGCAAAACACACACACACACACATGATTTCCATACCATAACCATTACCACCCAACATATTCTACAACACATATACCTCATCAAAAGTTATTACGCATATTTACCCTACAATTCCACCACTTATGATCAATTTCAACAAGATGACACACCCATGTCATCACCTACCAATTCACATACAAAATCAATTGATCATACATGGTGTATGAATCAATGGGCACAAACAACTATTCGAAATATGTAATCAAGGCAACAATACCTAATTCCAGATTTAGATAATTATTCAAACAAAGGCAACCAAAAATTAATTATCACATGTTAAATTCAAATAATGATTTTATGTCTAAACTACCATTCCCATCATGATTTCCAAGTCAATCATACAAAACAAGGCAAATTAAAGGTGTTAATATAACCAAAAACTTACAAAGATATGTGATTAAGTTGAAGAATATTAAGGAGATGACTAGGCATTAAATCGTAGGTGGCCAGAAACATGCTAGAAAATAGAAGTATGGTTATTGTCGGTGGTCGGATTTACGTGGGGGAGGGGATGGCTGAGTATATTTGTAATTTAGGTTAGAAATGGAGTCAAAATAATTTGATCCCATTATTTATACCTTAACTAGGTCAACTGAAAGTTAATGGGCCTGGACTCTATGAATCCCTGATTATGGGTCATATAGTGTTTTATGACCCGTAAATCATGGTCTTGTAGAACATGTCAACTCTAGATTTCAGGACTAGGTTTCATGGACCATTCTACAAGTCATAAAGTGATTTATGACTAATAGAGTTGCCCATAGAAACCTTAACACTTATAAAACTTTCAAGGAACTTACCTAGGGTCCATGAGCCCCATTCACGACTCTTAGTTTTATCTACGGATCGTAAAGTTTGCTTGTCAATTGGAGTGCATGATTTCTTTGATCACTGGAAATCTCTACAAGATGGGGTACAATCATAAAGTGTTTTATGGCCTATAAGACCATTCATAGAGACACTTCTTGATACTCTTCTCAGCCAAAAATAGTTGCGTAGCCCTATACCTACATATTCTTCATAGAACACACTATTACCCTATATGCAACTAGCCGAATGTCCAAAATTATAATCAAAAGTACAATAAAATAAACTACCTATGAATCCAAAAACTAAAAATAACCTTATAGCTATAGTATTACATCAAAACGCTTGGGTTGCCTCCTAAATAGTGCCTGATTCATTATCGCGGCACGACTTGAACAAATTGGTTACTCAGACTTCACTAATTGCCTAGATTTTGTTCTTTAGATCATCTGGATGCTTCATAGCCTGACAAATATTGAAGATGACCTCTTTGTCGTTTAATCTAAACTTGAGTTGGCCGGCTTCCATATCTACTAGTGCTCTCCCACTGGCTAGGAATGGTCTCCCCAAGATGATTAGGACCTCAAAGTGAACTTTGCAATCTAGGATCACAAAGTCTAAGGGGGAATATGAACTTTTCATCTTTTACTAACACATTGTACAGTATCCCCACAAGCTTCTTCACCATGCGATCCGCCATCAATAACTGCATGCTCATTGAAATAGGGGCTCCCAATCCAAGCTTCTTGTAGACCGCAAGGGGCATCAAATTATTTTTAGCACCTAGATCACATAGTGCTCATGTGAACTCTATATCTCCAATGGTGTAGTGTATGGTGAGAGCACCCAGATCTTCTTGCTTCTGAACCAAGGACCTAGCATAACACTATAATGCTGAAGCTCTTGGGAGAACTCCTGACTCATAGTGCACTTTTTTAGTGACCATGTCCTTCTTGTACTTAGCATACCCTAGCATTTTCTCCAATCATTTAATAAGACGGATGTTGATGGAGAGTTATTTTAGCATGGAGAGAAAGTGCTTGAATTTATGTTCCTCCTTCTTTTTTGATTCTTTTAGGGAAGGGAGGCAGAGGCCTAGGAATGGGCTTCAACTTCTGTAGAACATCAGTAGCTTCACTCACCCCATCCTTGTCACAATCATCTCCTATCTCTGTATCCTTGGCTTTATCTATCTCCTCTCAAACATCTTCATTCTCAACGGGCATGGAAGGATCAACAATGCTTTTACTACCCCGAGTAGTAAATGTCATACACTGCCCTTCATTTTTAGGATTCAGAACTATGTTGCTAGGTAGTGTATCCCTCTGACGTTGATTAAGTTCAGCCGATACTTGACTAAACTATTGTTCCAACTATTTGATAGGCACAATGTAAGACTCAATTTTCTCATTTATACTAGATATCTCTAATTTCATGGCTCTCAAAGTTTCATCCTGTGTATCAGCCTTCTTTAACAACAATCAAATATATCCTCAATTTTGGAACTACTTGCACCTACATTGTGGTTATGTGGTGGCATATAAGGACCATTTCTAAAGCCTTCTCAGCAACCCCAATCTGCTTCTCTCTCTGGACCCCTGTTTCTATCATAGTAACCTCTGCAGTTGTCCCTATAAGTTCCATCTCTGTTGAAGTTCCGACCTTGGTGCCAATAGTCCTAATTGGACCCTTAGGCATTGGTTTGAAAACCCCCTATCTGATCAGCAACAAAACATACATCCTTATCATAATATGGCTCATCACACATGGGTGTATGTTGAGGTTGATGAACCACTGCATTTACTCACTCTTGGTTTTCCTTCTTTATCACCTCCATACCTGTGTGTATCTAGGTAAACTATTGTATGCTTTCTTCATTGATCTTTGCTTGCTCAAGACCAACACTGACAGTGCATGAATTTTTTGTGGATTCTCTATCTCTCTACCCGCATTTACAATTGGTCTAGACCACTCTTTCCATTTGCTCTGTGATCCTTGCAAATAGTTGATCCAAGAACATCCCCTCGATTATAGTCTCAGCAAAAGCTTGACTGTTCTCATCAGGGGAACGGTAAAAGATCTCCACCAAGGCATCATCAACTATCTTATGGTATGGGATGCTCCTCAAACATATGGTGAACAGCTCCCAAGTAGTATTAATTGAATTACCAGGAAGTTTCTCAAAGTTATTAATCTTGTCCTTTAACTTAAGCTTCTTTGATCTAGGAAAGCACATCTCCAAAAAGGCCTTTTGTAAGTCTACCCAACTGATGATCAAACTCTGTAGGAGATCAGATTTCCATAATGTTTCAATGCCTATAAAAGATAATGGGAGGACACGAAGTCCCATAACATCCATAGACAGCTTCTATATTTCCATCACACTTTTACAAACAAATGCCATGTTGTGTAGGTGGCTATGATGATCCTTCGATGGTAAGCTCGTAACTAGCTCAAGGTTCAGCAGCATTTGAAGTACCCCACTCGAGACTGTGAACTTTGTGTCTGTCAGGAATGGTGGCAACACAATAACTCCAGTCACCTCCATAGCCATAGGATTTAGCTTATATTTATTACACTGATAACTACTGGCATTAAAATCTTGAGGCTGTGAAACAATGTCCTCCAGAAGATATGGGTTTTCATTCTCATCATCCTCATGTTTGTTCCTGTTTAAAGCTGCATTGGTCATGTTATTACCGTTGTCTTAGGCCATTCTCCTCAACAGTTTTTGGATCTCTGGGTCAAATGAAGTTAAAGGATTTCCTTGACTCTGGGTGTTGGGCATACACTACACTTACACCCTGAAAAAAGATAAAAATGACAAATAAAAGTAAAATACGGGAAATAAAGATTATCACCTGAGTTACTATGAATCAACTAAGTCTAGTCAAATTCCTTGGCAACGGTACCAAAATCTTGATGTATCCCAAGTTACACCTTCTTTTTTAAAGGATAAAGAGACTGTTGTCAAGAAATAAAACCTAATTAAAGTTATGGTCGAACCCATAGGGAATATGTAGACTCAAGAGAACTCAATGATTGCAATTTGAATGGTTAACCAACTTACTTTCCCAAAAAGGGGGTTTTGCAATAATCATTGAAAAATACAACTAAACTAACAAACACAAGAGAAAAGTCAATATGGAGAGAAGCTAGGGTATTGTATTTCCTATGATTCCCCAACTCAGTATCACTAAATAATCTAATTTTTTTCTTGTGTGTAGCATGCAGGATGGTAAGTTATGTTCACCAAGTCCTTTAGTCAAAGGTGAGAGGTGAATTTCACTATGTGACTTAGCCCATATCCATAGTGTGCATTACCAACCCTTACTTATTAGTCCCAGTACAACCTCCCCTTGGCCCAGTTTGGTTGATTAGACAAGAACATATCAACCGAATCTTGTTAATTAATCTCTTTTCCTATTCATTATTACCTTGGTCCAGTCAATAATACTAGGCAGATTCTAATGTTTGCCACCACTAGAAAATATGTAAAATAAAGGGAGTTAATTAATACGTGCATACATACCTTTCAAGAATTATGAATTATCTATTTTTACTTTGTTAATTCTTTATGGTTCCCACAACCCTAGTTGTGGATTTAGCTACTCCTACTTTTGTTAGATGCAATAATTATGGAATGAGAAAATATAATTGACCACTTACACAACAGAATTAAGAAAAAGTGAACCCAACTTCGATAAGATTCACAAGCTTAAAGATGAAATTCAAACACAAGTATTCTCAAAGAATCTCTAATGTGATCTCACAATTTTTTCTCTCTAATTACAGAGGTGTCTGAGTACTAAGTGAAAACTTATAAAATATAATCTAAAAAAGCCCTATTTGTAGTAAGTAAAATACAAGTCCTAAAAATAGGAGAACTAGTCAGCAAGTCATACAAAAGGGGTTTACGGGACATATTGTATTCCATGGCCCATAATCGGGGTATCGTACTCCGCTGCTAGAATTTTGGACTTCATCTCATCGACACCCCTCTATGACTCATAAAGTAATTTAGGACTTGTATGCTGGTTTCATCTGAAGAAACTTCAGAATGTCCCCGTCTCTAATCCTCTGGGCACGAACCATCTTCTACAAATCATAGAAACTTCTACAGCTCATCTACAGGTTCATAGAATTAACTTCAGAAAATAGTGTCTCACTAGAATTTTTCATGAAACCACCCTACGACTCATAAAATATGTTATGGCCCATAAAGGGTATTATACAACAGCAAAAATCAACAACTTCTGCACTTTTTCCCAACATCAGGGCCAAACCTATAATCCTGCAAATATAAACACCAAAACATATAAGATCAACTAATATAGCATTGAGAACACACAAACTTTCAAGTTTTAAGTATCAACAGTGTTGTATTTTGGAAGTACATCAACTGTATACATAAGATCAATGCGAAGAGAAACAAAAGAGCTTTGATGTTCACAACAGGGACATAAATACAAATTAAACTCAGGTGTAAAGTTATTTTAGGTAGAAACTTTTTTAATCTACTGAAAAATACTCCAAAAATCATGTGAACTTCAAGTGCTTTGGTATTAAGAGGTGTATCTCACTCTCTATGTTTACGCATGTGTTTTCCGTGAATTGATCCAATCTATTTATTTTTTACACATTAAAGTGAAAGTAAACATCAACTAGATAACAATAAAACTAGATATAATGACAATCTAAGAAAACTATTTTATCTTTTGCAAGATTCTCCTAGTAAAATGATAATTTTAGAATAATCAACTTTAATGAAATAACGAAAGTTGCAACAGTAACAATATCACAAAAGATATCAAGAAAAGAATGAGCTAAAAATTTGAGATTCTGAACTGCATTTTACCTTGAATTTCTCAGATTTCTAAAATTTCAGGAGCTCTCTAAACTGACATTTTTAAATATGGCCAGGCTTTTTTGACATTTGATTTTCATCATTATATCTATTTCAGAGTCTAATGAATACACTTTGTACCCCAAAAGATATAGCTGAGCTACATGAGAAGTTATGTGTAGTCAAATCAAAATAGATTTGAGCGACAAAGAATTGTCACCTCTTTTGAAAGTCCGAGCTTTTTGTATTGTAGTAAAACATGGAGGTTGATTTGAATTGAGTTTTTTTTGGAAAAGTTTACTAGGCAAGAAAATTTCAACGAAGAGAAAATTCAATGACGGAGAAAATTCTGGAATATGGTAGAAGATACTATGCGATAGACCTTATCTTTACCCCCAATCTGAAGTGACGAATTTATCCCCATTTTCTAAGAACACGTGTTGACCAAGTATGTGCGTATTCTCATATATAATATAGTAGTAGATACCTACAAAAAGAAATGGATAAACATAATCACATAATTACAAAATCACATTTTCTGGAAGTCCTAAATAAGAAAATTATATCAAAAGCAAAAGAAAGAAGAAAATTTTAAAAGCCCAATCATATATAAACAATTTCAAACTTTCAAAAAACAATACATTTTAACTCACACATTGATAGACCTAACTCAAAACACATGAAAATTCTCAAAGCTTAAGAAGAAAATCAACTACAAATTAGAATTTGACTCATAAAATTAAAACTAGCACTTCCCATACAAAGTTTCCAAATCTTTACAACTTGAAATACAAGCTCTAAATCACAATTAGATTTTATGGCAAACCTAAATTAGAACAAAAATCTTTGATTTAAGACAAACTCATATGTTATTATTTAAGATTTTTCAAATATCATCAATGGACTTTTTTATTGTTGGCAAAATAATACTAGAAAAAAAATTGAAATAGCTCACGTTTATATGAAAATTATCATTGTAGCTTCACACTGTAAAAGTCGTTGTTATTTAAGAAGATCATTGAACGTTTGTCGTTAAAGAAGACTACCAGAGCACCTCGTTTAACTCTTAAGAAATTAAACTTTGTCCGCTGAATAAGAAGGTTTTTTTCAAAGAAAGGCTAGAACATTCTAAAAGGGACAAAATGTATATATTTCATGCCTTGTTAAATTAGTCGAGGGAAATATATTTTTGAGAATAAGAATATTTTTTCTAAAATAATTGTTGCCATATAGGGTTCTATTACAATAGGTCTAAAATGTGTGTGCATCTAATATTATATTGTTATTACATGTGATGCCATAGTTTATTTTAGTAATTATTCTATTAGATCTAAAAATTTATTGCAATAGTTACAACCATTGCAAAAAATACGATATTGCTATGGTTGTATAATCATTGCCACATAAGTGTTGAAGTAAGTCAAATTTCTAGTAGTGATTGTCAGGACCTCATTTACGACCCTATGTACAAGTCATCAATACAAGTACAACTCATAAAAACCTTTGTGGTTTTACTGTCAGTTTCTAGAATTCCTCTAAGGCACTCAGCCTAACCACGAGGCCTGTCTATGACCCGTGGTTCATACCACGAGCAACAGATGGGCTCGTACAACCTGTCCATCTCAAAATTTCTATATCTTTATAATCTCCCAAATTTTTAACATACAGGGTGTTACAATACCTATTATTCCTCTATTGACTGTAGAATTAGAGTTATCAAGTTTCAATCTCTGAATAAGTCAGTCTTAGAGAGGAGGGGTAGTTCAACAATGACTCAAGGTAGAGTCATTTCTTATCTTAAAGCCAAAAAGTTAATATCTAAAGGGTGCATTTACCACATAGTTAGAGTTAAAGATTTTTATGCTAAGACACCATCTCTTTATTCTGTTTTGATTGTAAATAAGCTTACTAAAGTCTTTCCTGATGATCTACCTTGGGTCCTTTAATGAGTCATAGAAATATGACTCTTATAATGCTTTAAGCAAAGGATTTTTACGCGTTCTCAAAAAAATTTGTTATTTTGATGTTGTTTTTGTGATTTTTCAGGAAAATGACTAAGGCATGGAGAAATAGGTGAATTATAGGAAAAGCAACGAAAAAGAGTTATTTTTTAGGAAAAGGAGCAAAAAAAAGGGAAATAAGTGTGGGCACATGGGAACCCACACAGCTCGTGTGCTTCCACGCGGATCGTGAGGCCCATCGTGGCCTCACATTTGGCTAACGATAGTGATGAATAAGCAAAAAGGAGGTGCAAGAAATATTTGACCAAGGCATGTCCCACGACATGTGTCATGGACCATGGGAGGTGTGACGAGTCATTATACAGGTCGTCAAAGTGAGGTGAGGGGCAATCACCATTGAAAAATAAGAAAGATGCACTAAGTGGAGCCGGACGGAGGGTGTCATGGGCTATGTGACCAACCACGGTCCATTACACGAGGGCGTCAGGATGAATTGAGCGAAAAATGTTAAAGGCAAGGCAGATGGTCCATGAAATAGACCGACAATCTCCACTCAGACCATTTACCTGCACATTGAGGAGTGATGCAATGAATCAAGTTTTGAAGGCTGAGTAAAGCGACATAGACCGTTTCGTGGTCCGTCTACTGTTACACGAGTCGTGTGATGGCCCGTGTCCATACTAACATGATTTTTCCTATTTTAAATCAGATTAGTTTTTTTATATATAAATAGTATTTTTATTTTATTTTTACTTTGTCTTAGATACCTAGAGAGAGGAGACACTAGAAAACACTATTTTCCTGAGACTTCAAAAAAAACTTTGAGATTTTGCTTATCTTGTTCAAGATTGTAACTCGTGGATTCATTTATTCTTCAATAATAAGTCATTTATTATGAATTTTTTGCATCATTACAGGTTCTCTTTCTTGAATCTTCTATGCTAAACCCACAACTAGGGTTGTGGGAACCATGACAAATTGATAAGATAGGCAAATATGGGATAAATCTTGGGATTGATAAGCGTATATATCGTAGTAATCTTCATTATAAATTCTACCTTGATGAATCCACTTATTAAGGTAAGTCTTTATTCATTACATGCCCGAAATGAATGTTTTGATTAGGAAAAGAGTTCTATGACAGAAATTTGGGGTTCTTAACCTAGTTTAAGTACTTAAGACCGAAAGGTGAGAGTATTCAAGGATTGACAACAAAGGTTAGAAAGTATATATTTTGAGCCTGAATGGTGATGAAAGATATGCATTTAAGAGGGATTGAGAGGTGAATTATATGTTACATAACTTGTCAGATCTTATATGTGTAATCATGAAGGAGTTTACCACTAGATTCGACTATAACATTAGAATCATGGGGAATACAAATCTAGATTCTCATCAATTGATTGAAATCTATTAGTCCTTACACTCATTTATTACTTTATTTTAATAACTTAGTTTGAAAAACCAAAAATCCTAATTTATTTTATGCACTTTTATTGCGAGATAAGTATTTACATCTGAAAACACTGCTACTAGATATATTCTCACAAATTCCCTATAGGATCGATCTCAACTCTTGTTGAGTTCTATATTTGATCAATGACCGCTTTACTGTTCCTTTTGAAGTGTAAATTTGGGTGCATCAAATTTTGGCGCCATTTCTGGGGAATATGAAGAAGTAATAGACTATTATTTGAAATTTTCAGTTTGTAATACTAGTCTCTAATTTTACTTTTGTTTCTTGTTTTTGTTTCTTGGTAGAGAGCCAGCGTTGCATGCCAAGCACCTAAAGAAAGGGTAAAACACTTGTTCCTTACCACCCCAAGCTTACTAAATCAATCCATAGAATGGATGCCTAAGAACGCGAAGCATCTAGACAGAGAGAGTTGGTAGTGAATCCTACAAGTGGGGAAAATGACAGTTTGGGTGACGATAACAATGCTGGTAATGATGTACCACTGGTAGCACCACTTAGACAGGTGTCGCTGCCCGCTTTATGACCCTAAGTGCCTCAGCTGCCCCAAGCAGTGAATGATGATGATGAGGGTGCTGGGACCACTGGGGAAATTATACTTCCCTCTCTGCCCATAGTTGGTAAGTTCACTATCACTAGTACTATGATCCAGATGCTATAGTTAAAAGGGTTGTTCAGCGGAGCAGCAACTGATGATTCGAATCAGCATATCCTAAACTTTCTGGTAACATGCCGATCATTTGAGATTCCTAGGGTCAATTAGCAGGCAATTAGGTTGTGGTTATTCATATTCCCTCTTTTTGGTGTGGCAAATAAGTGGTTGAATGAGCTTCCACATGATTCTATATGCACTTACGGAGAGTTAAAAGAGGCATTCTTGGAGAGATCCTTCCTCGCATCGAAACAGTTGAAAATCACAGATGATATTGGGTCTCACAAGTAACTGTTGAATGAAGCACTACATGAGACTTAGGAAAGATTTAGACAGAAGCTCAAGCAATGCCCGGATCATCTCTTCGGAAATGAGCACTTCAAGGCAATCTTCTACAGGTCCCGAAACTTTGTGACAAAGCCTATCATTGATGCTTCTTATGGGGCATCATCCATGTTAGGACTTTCTCGTACATAGTGTTGAAATTAGATTAAGTAGCCAAAAATAACAGGGCTTGGTACACTAGAGATAGCTACTATTTGGGGCTCATCTTTGAGATGGCTAAGAAACAGCGACAGAAGGAGGAGGAACAGGATCAAGACATAGCCCATGTAAAGACCTAATTAGAGTTGCTAGAAAAGCAATTTTAGACGAAGGCATAAAAAAGGTAAAAATCATAGACTCAATACCAGGTATGATGATCAAAGTCATAATTATGATGAGGAGGTGAACTTCTTAGGCAACCAGGGGGTTATCGGCCATTAAACAACTGTAATCAAGGTCGAAACTATGGTCATGATCAGAACTATCAAGGAAACTGGCAGAACAAAGATTGCTATAGAGCGTCAGAATGATAGTGGTGGAAACTCAAAATTATAAGTAATGATGGCAAAGGTACTTGACAAAGTTGAGTATACCAAGGTTAGAATATGAGATATAAAAGGAGAGATGTCCAATGTTCGACAGCTGGTCGATGCATATTCCACCTCGATCAAGCAACTAGAGCAGCAGATAGGCAATTGTAAAAAATCAGAGAAAAGTTGGGTCACTTCCTAGTGACACTATTCAGAACTCAAAAAATAATGGTCATTGCAAGGCAGTAACATGAGGAGCGGTAAGGTGCTTTCTGGACCTATTGTGCCTAGAAATTCAGGTTTGGATGAAGCTAAAGGCAAGATGCCTAACCCCCTAGAGGTGCATGTTGATGATTTGAGTAAAGAAACTGATGTGTCACCAGTAGAGCCTAAGATTACTAAAGAGCCTGAGGTGACACCAGCGACGACCTAATATCTGTTAGCCATTCCTAAACCACCACCACTATTCCCATTGAGGTTGCAAAAGAAGGTTAAAGATGGTAAGTTTCAGAAGTTCTTATCCATGCTAAAAGAGATTATCAGTGAACATCCCTCTATTAGAGATAAGCAAATGTCGAGTTATGCTAAGTTCATGAAATACTTAGTGACTAAGAAGAGGACAGCGACAATTGAGCCAAAAAATAATCTGCACCACTATAGTGCCATCTCCACAAGATCTCTTATAGAAAAAAAAGATCCAAGAGCCTTCACTATCTCGTGTACCATTGGAGCATTTGATTCGCAAGAGCTCTGTCTGATCTGTGTGCTAGAATCAACTTCATGCTACTAGCAGTTTATAGATAGTTGGGCTTAGGAGCCACCCTGTACACTACAATGCGGCTACTCATGGCAGACAAATCATTGAAGCGGCTCATGGGGATTTTACGTGATGTGCTGGTTCATGTTAGCAGGGTCATATTTCCTGTGGTATTTGCACTGTGGACTACCAGGTGGAATTTTGAGGTTCCCATCATCCTCAGGAGACCATTTGTAGCTACTGTCATGTCATTAGTAGATATAGAGCGAGGGGAGTTGACTTTTAGACTCAACACTAAAAAGGTGAAATTCAGTGTATGTGCTGTAGTGAAGAGACCTAAAGAGGTCATTGTGATGTCTATCTTAAATGTGGAAGATGATTCTCTTTATAAGATCCCATTGGAGGAAACAATAAGTGTAGACACACTAGCGACAATGTTGATGAACCTCCTAGAGGATGGTATTAGTGGGTATGCATACACCATGAATGCATTGCAAGGTAGGGGAACCAGACCATTTGACCCCACAAAGTTGGACCTAGAACTGCAGAATAGGTCTACACCACCGACTAAACCTTCCATCGAGGAACCTCCAACTGTGGAGCTCAAGGATCTGCTGAACACCTAAAATATGTACTTTTGGGTACTAACAAAAATTTTCCTATGATTGTGGCTATAGATCTTCAGGAAGAAAAGGTTGAGGCATTGCTGGGGGTCCTTCAAAAGTTCAAGTGAGCTATTTGTTGGACCATTGCAAATATCATAGGAATTCCTCCAGGGATATGCATGCACAAGATGAAATAGGAGATAATTATGTGCCTAGTGTTGAGTACCAGCATAGGCTAAAACCACTTATACAAGAGGTGGTGAAAAGGAGATCATTAGGTGGCTAGATTCTGGGGTGATAAACCACATTTTTGATAGCAAGTGGGTCAGTCCAGTGCAGTGTGTCCCGAAGAAAGGGAGCATTATAGTGGTGGCTAATGATAAAAATGAGTTGGTCCCTTTGAGACATGTGACTGGATGGTGGTTGTGTATGGACTATCGGAAGCTGAATAAATAGACCTTGAAGGACCATTTCTCCATGCCCTTCATGGACTAGATGTTAGACAGGTTGGCAGGTAGAGGGTGGTACTACTTCTTGGATGGGTACTCAGGTTAAAAATTAGATATCCATAGCCTTAGAGGATCAAGAGAAGACTACTTTCACTTGCCTGTATGGCACTTTTGCCTTCAGAAGGATGCCTTTCGGGCTGTGCAATGCCCCAACCACCTTCTAACGCTGTATGATGTCGATCTTCTCTGATATGGTTGAAGACAACCTCAAGGTATTTATGAATAACTTCTCTGTCATGGGTGATTTCATTGATACATGTCTGTTGAATCTTATCAACGCCCTACAACATTGTTTTGATATTCACGCTCCAATAAGAAAGCGGTCGCTATCAGCAATTAACCTAACCAAAGGTTAGGGTTGAATCCATAGGTAATATAGGGCTTGACTATAAGAATTCACTTTCAATTATTTCAAGCATTGATAACTCAAATCTCTAGAGGGGGGGTTTGATTTAAGAACAAACATAAAAGTAAACATTATACTATTAAGCAAAGAAACACTCAAATTTAAGGACAACTTGGAAATTGTGTTCCCCATGGATTATTGAATCAATTACCCTAGCTAACATAACTCTAATTGGGAATTCACATGTAGGATGGTAACTTAGGTTCTTCCATCCCTCTTGTGAAGGTGAAGGTTGAATTTCTCCATAGTGCTTTTTTGAAAATCATGGTGTGCCAGCTAATTATTACCTAATCCTAGTCAACCTCTTCTTGGTCAGGTTTGGTTGATTAGATGAGAACACATCAATCGAATCTTGTCATCTACTTCTCTTTTCTTATTCATCACTACCTTGGTCAGGATCATGATAGAAGGCAGGGTTTGGAGTTGGCGACCACAAACATCAATCAAAATGATGGGAAATAAACAATACATAGAAAACCCAATCATAGAAATGCACCATCACAGTTATAGTAGGCACTCTCTTCCTTTCATAGTAGACACTCTGGTTGTCTCTATATGCACTATCATAGTTATAGTTTCGACGTTGATTCCCAGAACCTTGCCTCCAATAGTTTGAATTGAACCCTTGGGTGTTATTCCGAAAACTGTGGTTTTGTTGCTCATGAAGCAAGCATCCTCATCAAAGAATGGATTGTCATATATAAGAGCCTTAGGAGGTTGTAAGTGACCGCCTGCACACTTATTTGGTTTGCTTTAAGACCAAGTCCATACTCATCCAAAGTTTAGCAAGTTGCTCTATGATCTCCTCATTGACCTTGGCTTGCTCATTATTGGTGTTTTGCACAAGAGGTTTTCATTGAACCTCGCTCTCTTTGACCATATGATCCATTGGTTTTAGCCACTTCTTCCATCCTTTCGATTATTAATGCAAAAGATTGGTCAAGCAACATGCCTCCCATGATTGTGTCAGCGTAACTTTGACTATTCTCCTCTAGTGCTCATAGAAAATATCAACCAAGGTATCATAAACAATCTTATGATTGAGAATCATCCTCAAGCATTTGGTGAATATCTACCATATGGTATTGATAGAGTCATCTGGTAATTGCTCAAAATTGTTACTTTGATCTTTGGCATTTAGCTTCTTTGATCTTATGAAATATCTTTCTAGAAACACTCTTTGAAGCTCTGCCCAAATGTTATTGTACCTGAAAAAAGCTCAGATAACCATACGGCTACATTACGAGTTAGTGATAAAAGAAACACCCACAAACGAACGACATCAAGAGAAAGATTTTGTATCCTCATGAGACTCTTGGAAACAAAAACAACATTATGGAGATGACAATGGCAATCCTCTAAAGGTAGCGCTATGAAAAACCCATGATTTTGGAGCATTTGAGGCAACCCACTTGACACCGAGAACTTAGCATCTGTTGGTAATAGACCTAGAACTATAGCCCCAGTAACGTCCATGGCCATAGGGTTCAAATGATATTAGTTCCAACCATAAGTGTTCTCATTGAAATTCCTAAGTTGTGAATTTTCTTCTCTTTCCATATCGTCATTCATATTTATATCATCCTCAATCGCGACGTCCTCATTCACTTGAGTCATTCTTCTAAGAGTCGATGGATCTCCAAATTGATCGGAGTTAAGGGATTGCCGTGGCTCCTTGTTTTGGGCATACAACCTAGTACACCCAACAAGTAAAATCTGCCAAGTAAAAATATAAAAGTAAATTACAAGACAGTTTAGAAATTAACACACAAATTAACTAATAGTAAAGTCAAGTCAAAACCTAGATGTATTATTCGGCAACGACACCATAATTTCTGTTGATGTTCATGCTCTAATAAGAAAGAGGTCACTGTCAGTAATTAACCTAACTGAAGTATAGGGTGGAATCTATAGGGAATACAGGGATTGACTATAAGAATTCACTATCAATCATTTCAAACATTGATACCTAAAATCTCTAAATAGATGGGTTTGTGATTTGAGAACAAAAATAAAAGTAAACACTAAACTATTAAGCAAAGAAACATTCAAATTAAGGACAACTTTGGAATTATATTCCCCATGGCTCATTGATTTTATTACCTTAGGCAACATAACTCTAGTTGGGAATTCGCATGCAGGACAGTAACTTAGGTTCTCCCAGACCTCTTGTAAAGGTGAAGATCGAATTTTACCATGGTGCTTAGTTAGCAACCATGGTGTTCCAACTAACCGTTATCCATTGTCCCAATCAACCTCCCACTAGTCAGGTTTAGTTGATTAGGCAAGAACACATCAATCGAATCTTGTTATCTACTTTCTTTTTACTATTCGCCACTACCTTGGCTGAGATGATGATAGTAGGTTTGGCATTGGCCACCACCAAAAATCAATCAAAATGAAGGGAAATAAACGTTACATGCAACACTCCAATCATAGAAATGCACAAAACCTAGGTTATTTCAAGTCAACTACCCATGGTTCCCACAACCCCAAGTTATGGGTGCTTAGCTACTCATGGCTAAGCCAAAACCAACAAAAATGCAAATAACATAGTTGAGAATTTCACCCAAAGAAATGAAGATAGATAATACCACACGTTGCAAACCACAAGCTTGATAAGTGGAGAATGAATACAATATAGGATTTGCAATCACCAAAAGTGGGTTTTTCAATATAAAATACTAATCTATACTAAAATGCTAAAATATTATAGAGAGAATATTATTTGTCTCAAGTCTGGTCTCTCTCCTCAAATTAACCTAACATAAAGTATTTGTAGGATCTACAAACTTAACCCTAAAAATTACACAGAAAAGATAGCTGGCAGCATGTACGTCTCATAGGTCTACAAGTTTTAATCAGGGTCTCATATCAGGCACTGTGCATTTTGAACTTAATTGGTATGAGTCATTGGTTGGGCTACAACTAATGTGCTCCTCTCATTTTCTATGCCTTTAGGTTTTAGTCTAAAATTTTTGTTCTCTATTTCTTGCTGCAAATCCACCTATACGAGTTGTAGTGACAATATGACTCGTAGAGCGGCCTCGTAGGGCCGACCTTCACTTACCAAATTTCTAATTCTTGCTCTCTATTTCTTGCTACAAGATCACCCTATGACTCATATCTTTGGCTATGACTCATAGGAAGGCCAGTATATACTGTACTTCAGCAAAATTTTTAGTTCTGTCCCAAACTTGTGCCAACCTAACTTTTCTACAATACCAACACAAAAATATATAAAAACCATAAAAAGTCGCATTAAGAACTCATAAAATCACTTGATTTAGGCATCAAATGTGTTGTATTTTGACAGCACATCACGTTGTAAGGAGACTAACGTGGTGCTAAATTGGGAGAAATAGCACTTCATGGTCTAGGAGGGTATAGTTCTTGGCCATAAGATTTCTGATAAGGCTTAGAAGTGGATAAGGCGAAGATCAAGATGATTGAGAAACTACCACCTCCCATATCTGTGAAGGGGTCTAGAGTTTCCTTGGGCATGCAGGTTTCTACCACTAATTTATAAAAGACTTGTCCAAGATTGCACATCCGTTGTGCAAGATATTGGAGAAGGATACCAAGTTTCATTTTGATACTAGCTACAAGCACGCCTTTGAAAGTTTGAAGCAATATTTGATTTCTACACCGATGGTGGTTACCCCAGACTGGACTACCCAGTTTCAGGTGATGTGTGAAGCAAGTAAAATTGTTATGGGTGTTTTGCTTGGACAAAAGTGAAACAAGATTTTCCACTCCATCTACTACGCTAGCATGATCCTCAATGATGCTCAAAAGAATTATAAAGTGACTGAGCAAGAATTGCTGGTCATGGTATATGCATTCAATAAGTTTAGAGGTTACCTATTGGGCACCAAATTGATAGTGCAAACTAACCATGCAGCGTTGAGATACCTCATGTCAAAGAAAGATGCTAAGCCAAGGCTGATCAGATGGGTTCTCCTACTACAGGAGTTTGAATTTGAGTTCCTAGATAGAAAAGGATTTTAGAATCAAGTGGCAGACCACTTTTCCAGATTGGAGGATGAGTCAAGACTAAAGGATTGGTTAAACGTTGTTGATTCCTTTCTCGATGAGCAGGTATTGGTAGCTTCTGTTGACTTTATTCTTTGCTTGCTAACTTTGCTAACTTTCTGGTGAGCGATCTTATGCTAGAGGGCCTTCACCCTCACTAGAGGAAAAGTTTCTTTTTGATGTGCGCAAGTGCTTTAGGGATGACCCATACTTGTTCTAAACATGTGCTGATGGGGTTATCAGGCGGTACATTCCAGAAGTGGAGATTTTGTTTATTATAGAGGCCTGCCACTCATCCATAGTAGGGGATCATCATGGTAGGGCCACAATGGCAAAAAAGATTCTCTAATATGGGTACTACTGGACCACCATCTATAATGATTCACATGACATGGTGCTTGGAGGTGACAAGTGCCAGCGACATGGCAACATCTCAAAGCGCCAAGAGCTGCCCATGACCCTGATTCTTGAGCTAAAAATTTTTTACATCTGGGCATTGACTTTATGGGCCCATTTGTGAGTTCATATGGAATAAAGTACATCCTAGTGGCCGTGGACTATGTATCTAAATAGGTGGAGGTGGTTGAATTACCAAATAATGAGAGCAAGAGTGTTGTCAAGTTTCTAAGGTGGAACATCTTTTCCAGATTTGGGATACCCCGAACTATTATCACTGACGTGAGTTCTCACTTCTGTAACAAAGTTTCATGTTGTGCTAGCAAAATATGTAGTACGACAGCACAATATTGCCACATCCTATCACCCACAAACTAGTAGAAAGGTTGAAGTGTCAAACAGAGATATCAAGGAAATCCTGACCAAGTCTGTGAATACGACCCGGATTGATTGGGTGAGGAAGCTAGTTGATGCACTTTGGGCCTATAGGATGACTTACAAGACACCCATTGGTATGTCCCCGTATAAGTTGGTGTTTGGTAAAGCCTGTCATTTTCCCATGGAGTTAGAGCACAAGATATTCTGGTTTTGAAGAAGCTCAACAGGAATTGGGAGGAGGCAACTGACTTCAGACTTGACCAACTCAATGAGTTAGATGAATTTCTCCTCTAGGCATATGAGAGTGCAGCGCTGTATAAACAGAGGATGAAGGTCCAGTATGACAACCATATTGCCCAATGAAGCTTTGGTGTTGGTAATAAGTTATTACTATACTACTCCATGTTGAGATTCTTCCCAGGTAACCTCAAGTCAAGGTGGTATAGCCCGTACACGATTAGCCAAGCGTTTCTCCATGGTGCAATTAATTTAGAAACAAAAAATGGGGATTGGTTAAGGTAAATGGGCAGAGAGTAAAGCAATACTTATGTGTAGCAGAGGAGGCCTCAGCGATTGAAGTCTTGCTTCTTGACAAAGTATGAGTAGTCAAGGTAATTTGTCATGCCGCGACATTAAATCAAGTGCTCCATGGAAGGCAACTCATGCATTATAGGTAAGAAAAAGTTTGATATATAGTTCATGCATTTTTCTTATTTTTTATTAGTATTTTTAGGTGAGTACAAGTGCCATTTTGGAGGTCATAATCTCACGTGAGGTTGAAGGTATGACTGGACGTCAGAACAACTATAATTTGGCAAAGTTTAATGCCATGTGCTGCTGCACGGGCCGTGTGACGTGGGATGGTTCATAGGGTCGCCAATCTGGCATTATGCTTATGACCTAGGTGTGTTAATGGGATGATATTATTTAAGTGCGACCACATGGGCCATTACACGACCTGTCTATATTCACACGACCCATGTGGTCAGTTGTCTAGCAGGCGCACATAGTGCAGGGTGTTTATTTGAGAAAATATCCAAGTGGGGTGACACATCTGGTCCGCAAAAATTGTGCAACGTGTCACAACTCATGGGATAATCCATCTAGGCATGCCAACACACCCAAGGTCAGGTAAGTACAAAATTGCTTGAAGTTCGTTTGATGGATGGTCCAAATGGATCGTAACACGCATCATGGCCCATGAGATCATCTGTGTGGTAAGATTTTATTGGTCAAACATGGTTAACCAAGGGTTTTTAGAACGTTGTCCTTTGTCCTACCAACTCAATCCCAAATCCCCCATTCTCTCTCTATCTCATGGCTCCTCTCCTCTTCTCACACCTTCTCTCTTAAAACCCTAACAAATTAATATCATCTTTGTGATGATTCATGAGTCCTATTCATGATTTGTAGCTTTATTTAAGTGTGGTCTCTACTCTTTCTATCAATTCCTTTTCTTCATTGTTGCTCATCAAGTAAGAACTTAACTTCTCTATCTTTTAGTGTTGATTTTGGTGCTTGCATGTATAGATCTTGGTCCTAAATGTTTTGTTTCTTAATTTAATGTGTCATAATGCATATTAAATAATGTAGGGTGTGCATGTAGTGGTTAAAACCACCATTTTTGAGTTCTTAAGGTCTTAACTATGAAGTGAAGATTTTGGGTGATTTTTGGCATGATTTTTGTGGAAATTGACTTGTATAGGTTATTGTGTTAATTTAATCATGATTAAGTGGGGTAAAATTGCATGAACTTGTGAGTGTGTGCATGATGAGTTGATAATTGGTCAAAAGGGGGTCAGACGGCCGTTTACATAGACCGTGTCATGTTTCACGGACCATATAACGGCCCGTGTCATGGCATAAGCCAAACCACACGACCAAGTGCCCTTTTACGGACCGTGACTCATCTCACGGGTCGTGTAGGGTCCCCTTGACACTGTACCACCCATTTTATTTTAATTAGGTTGATTTTTCATTCTAATTCATATATGTTCTTAAGTGTGATTGCCTTACGATAAACTAGGTGATGCAACTCTTAAGGGTTATTGTCACTTTTATGGCACAGGGGAAGTCTGAGTACCAATTAGTGCATCACCTTGCTTGTGCAATAATTTCTAATGAAGTGTATTGATTTGTGGCACTTGCAGGTACTATAGGTCCATACCATAGGCTAGCCAGACCTAATGCAAGGGACGAGCTTATGTCATGTCTCTATGATTCCCCAACTATATTATCCAATAATCAAGCTAGGAGTGACTTAGGCAATGCCTTCTCTAGTGGGTCTGAGGTTAAGTATAGGGGAAATGTCTCCCCTCACTCTCCTCGTACTACACAGGCCCGTCTATCAGGCCGACGCAGAGCTTCCCCATTTGAAGAGGGGGCTCTTTCCATAGGAGTTAAGGAGGAGGCAGATGCCCTGGAACAAGAGAAGAATACTTCAAACTAGGAAGAATAGGTGTGAACTTCGGAGGTTGAGGGTCACGACACTGAGGAGCAGGCAGAGGAGATCAAACTCCAGGAAAGTGATAAGGCTATACATTTCATAGTCTCTCGGATGACGGATTACAAAATTACCAGGGCACTTATTATATTTCTGTGGGGTCAGTGGACAATCCCAAGAGTTAAGGATATTTATCTTAATAGGCTTATAAAAGGTTCTGGGGTTTCTAATGGTGGTTAGTCATCCTGGGGGTCAGGTCCTCACAAACCAACTTAATGGCATTCTAGAAATCAAAGATATTTTTGAATCACACAAGTTTAGTTAGATAGCGCAACTACTTGGGTACTGTAGGCCAACCATATTTTAGGAGTTCTACTCTAATTATGCTGCTAGTCGACTAAACTCCATAGAGGCTACCCAGCTTAAGAAAGTGAATACACTTGGTAGGTCCCCACGGTCACATATGATAATGTGTGGCACACGAGTGAATATTTCAGAAACCATCATTAACTGCTTCCTAATTGGGTTAGATTACCAAGCTCCTCCAAATGGCCAATTCATGAATAGACACTTGCAGATTATGGATGAGAAGCGGATATCCAACTCGGCCTCTCAAGATGAACTATTAGAATAGATTACTTAATGAGTTGCCATTGAGGGGAAGGAACACCTTGGGTTAAAAATCCCAATTATCCTATCGCCAAAGCATCTCTTACATTTGCTGCAAAATTCTGGTGGTCAATAGTGTGGTCCAGGCTGAGGCCCACAGGTAATAACAATCTACTCTAACCTTCATATGCCTCTCTAGTAGCATGCCTAATTTCTAGATACGGAGTCAATGTTGGATGAGTCATTGCCTTGGAGATGCGGGATTGGACCTTATTCTAGAGAGCTAGCATGCCTTTCCTGTGTTTAGTTCGTGGCCTTTGCAAACAGGTCAATATTCCTACTACTCACATTTTGGACAAGAAATTAGCTCCCAAGTGCGTGGCCAACACTGTCCTCATTAAGGGCGTCCAAAACCTTCTCATGAAGAGCAAAACATGTTCACTAGGGGTCCTGACAAACTTTCCTTCAGCACCTCCACAATAGTCATTGCCATTTGAGGACTACACCACCACCCCACCATCAGGCACAACATCTGAGTGGCCCATGGATAGTGGTGCAGCTCCTCTGTGTATTGCAAACGTATGCATATGTGCCTTATAATTTATTAGCCAGAATGGTGGCAGACTAGCAGCAAACACATGCTATCATAGATCCGATAGAAGAAAGGATTCCACATGCGGTCCAGTCTCACTCACATCGAGTAGTGGACTAAAGTAATAAAGTTTTTCTGAGCTGAATTACCACCTGGCAAGGCCAAATCACTACTTTGGAGGGATATTTCGATAACATATTTGAGAGTATGTCCGAGGACAAAATGAAAAATCTGGTTCAAACCATAAATGATTTGAAGGCCTAGATTGGTCAGTTGACTACACAATACCAGGCCCCCGCACTAGCTCCACCTCTAGAATCTTGGATGAGCCTATTCAATCCTCCCATGACACTTGTATTGGATGAGATGTGGGGCATTCTGCATGCCCCATCAGATGCATCTGCGGCACCTACTGATCAACCTAGGCAGAGAAAAAGGGTAAGCGACATGACCAGCAAAATAGTCCTTCCTATGACCCACACATAGAAGAAGAGCGGCAGATATGCAAGGCCGCTAGGGCCTAGCTCCGAGCAGCAGCTGAACAGGCAGAATGAGAGTGGATAGCAACAGAGGTTGAATGGGAAGGAGCCTTCGGTAGCACCTTTGGACCTACTGCTATATGCTAATAGAGACCCCACAAGAGGGTCATGTTCCACCCAAATCGCTGATGCCTAGGGCATCCAAGGTATATTCTCTCCCCTATCTGTTCGTTTATTCATGTTATGGTGAAGTGAGGGCACTACACTATCTTTTTTGAAGGGGTAGGACATCTTGCCACTTGAGAGTTTTTCTTGCCATGTTTCTTTTCTCTCAAGTGCATTATCTAGTAGAACTGGCATGTTTAGGTCATAATGTTTGTGTAAAAATAAGTGTTCAAAGAAGTCTAGGGTAGCCCTTGTATTAATTGTTTTGTGATGTCCCATGTTAACAATGTTAAGACTATATGTGTTTGCATCTCATCCTGACTAACTTGCATGGTTGCTGGTAAGTATGGTGTGTGTATGGTTGGCATTCTGATGAATGAAGCATGTCCATGTAGTTTAGTGCTAATTAGCGTAAAAAAATATGCCATGTGCACGTGAGCTTAGTTGCATGATTTAGTCGATGCACTTGTGAGATAAAACTTACGTGGTTAGTCCCATTGAAATAATTAAATGGCTGGATTAGGATCTAATCTTAGGCCATTGTTGTTGAATAGTCACTTAGCCAAAAATTGACCAACCAAATGAAATTATCCTTCTTGAACTAAAAGTTGAGCCTAAATGGACCTTTTCTTTGTAATTACCCAAATTCAATTCGCCAATCTATCTGTTGATCTTTGTTTTGGCCCTAGTCTCTCCAAGGACATTGTGAACCTTCGCCTAGGTCAAAAGCCTAAGTTGAGGGTAGCTTATATAGACCCTGGTCCCTTAGAAAGATATTGTGAACCTTGACTCAAGCAAAAGTCTAAAGTTGAGGGTGGCTAGTGTAGGGAGAACAGAAAAATGAGTGTGGAAAAGAGTAAAGTAATAAAAGGAGAAAACGAAATGGGTGGTGACCGTGATCAAAATTAATGAGAAAAAAAGAAAAAGAATAAAAATAAGTAAATGAGTACTGAAAAAACTTCCCATACTACAGAAATTTCAAGAAATGGGGGCAATAAGTGTTAGAGACCAAAAAGCAAATGGCTGAGTCAAAGCAAGTGTCTGGAAGAGGTTGTTCAGTCATTTTAATCCTAAATATACCTTACCCAAGCTCGAGCCTACTCTACAAGCTGGAAAAGTCCTCATGTGATCCTAAAATGGCCATTCAAGAGTTAAAGTGGTGAAAATAAGGGCAAGTTTATGATCGATATGGGTGTGTCCACTGAAAGTCATTTCTGAGAGTGAGTAACTAAATTTCAATATCTGTTATACATGCTTATGTTGTGAGTGAGACTTCTTTATAGTGAGGGTACTATCTTTTTCATTAATTGGTTGCTAACTCAATTGGGGTGTCTTTATTCCTAATCATATGTGGACTGAACATACATGCATGATATTTGCCTTAATCTTTGTGGGTCTGTTTGGGGTGTGACACATTCTTAAACTTGTCATCTGGGCATATGTGTTGAAAATTGTGGGGTGATCCATAGTTTGAGTGAGAATTTGTGTTTATGAGTTATTTGGTTGAGTCGTTATTTCTTGAGGACAAACAATCATTCTAAGGTGAGGGTGTTAATGAGTCATAGAAATATGACTCTTATAATGCTTTAAACAAAGGATTTTTTTGCATTCCCAAGCAAATTTGTTATTTTGATGTTGTTTTTGTGATTTTTCAGCAAAAATAACTAAGGCATGGACAAATGGATCAATTATAGGAAAAGAGATGAAAAAAAGTTATGTTTTGGGAAGAGGAGCAAAAAAAATGGAAGCAAGTGTTGGCACACGAGGACCTACATGACTTGTATGCTTCCTCACGAACCGTGAGACCCATTGTGGCCTCACACTTGGCTAATGGCAGTGACAAATGAGGAAAAGGGAGGCGCAGGAAATATTTGACCAAGGTATGTCCCACGGCACGTGTCACGGACCATGGGAGGTGTGATGGGTTGTTATGCAAGTCATAAAAGTGATGTTCGGGGCAGTCACCATCGAAAAATAATAAAGATGCACTAAGTGGAGCTAGATGGAGCATGTCACGGGCTGTGTGACCAACCACGGTTTGCGACATGAGTGCGTGAGGATGAATTGAGAGAAAAATGTTAAAGGCAAGGTAGATAGTCCATGAAACGGACCGTTTACCTGCATGTTGAGAAGTGATACAGTGAGGCAAGTTTTGAAGGATAGGTAAATCCACATAGACCGATTCACGGTCCGTCTACTGTCACACGGGCTATGTGGTGGCCATGTCCATGCTGATGTGATTTTTCCTATTTTAAATCAGATTAGGTTTTCTTTGTATATAAATAGTATTTTTATGTCATTTTTACTTAGTCTCGGACGTCTACAGAGAGGAAACACTGAAAAACACTATTTTCTTGAGATTTTTTAAAAAAAAACTTTGGGATTTTGCTTATCTAGTTCAAGATTGTAACTTGTGGATTTATTGATTCTTCAATAGTAAGTCATTTATTATGAATTTTTTTGCATAATTATGGGTTCTCTTTCTTGAATATGCTAGGCTAAACCCACAACTAGGGTTGTGGGAACCATGACAAATCAATAAGATAGGCGAATATGAGGTAAATGTTGGGATTGATTAGTGTATATATCATAGTAATCTTCATTATAAATTCTTCCTTGATGAGTTGACACATTAGGGTAAGCCTTTATTCATCACATGCCTGAACGGGATGTTTTGATTAGGAAAAGAGTTCTACGACGGAAATTCACGGTTCTTAATTTTTGCAAATTTTACTTTTTCTAGTGATTGTACGTGCCCAAACCATGACCTGCCTGGGGTGCACCACTATGTATTTTGAAATCTACATCGCACTTGGGGCGCAAAATAGTGTAACATTTTCCTTAGTTTTCTTAATTCATCCAAGGACATTGGGGTTATAGACCTATGCCCACTTATACGTAAAATCTCCCATACTTGCCATTTTCAACTCTATAACTCTCACAACCCTCTCTAAAACCTCTCCAAGACTCTATCAATCCTTTCATTCAAACCTAAAGATTTCAAGCTCAATTTTGGAATTCAAGGACTCATTTCAAGCTTACTTTATGAATTGATTTTGTCTATTGAAATTATGCATGTTTTGAGCTATAAAACTAGGGACTATTATGAGCTTTCATGATGGATTTCAAGTCACCCTACATGAGGATTTTATTACAATGTTAGTGGGTTGATTTTCATTAAGTTCACTCATCTTGTTTCACTCTTGAATTGCATAATTTTGAACAAGTATCATGAACCCACCATGTGCTTGGTAAAATTACATGAGAAGAATTCTCACGTTGTTTACATGATTTACAAGTCAAGTGACTTTATGATAATTAAGGGCTTTCAAGCATTTATTGAATTCATGAAAAGTATCTATGATTTTACAAGTATCAAGTTGAGCCTTATTTTAAGATTTTTACCTCTTGTGAGCCATCAGATTAAAGCAAGGGATCATGTGTGATTGTTATCTACTCTCATGTTCAAATTAGGCTCACTAGTAGAGGTCAAGCATGTTTATAAGCTACTCATATCATGTTATTACCTTTCGCACAAGTTATTCATGTTATGACTATTTCAAGTATTTCGTGGGATTAGACTTATCATCGATTGAGGCTTAAGATGGGGGCTTGACTCAAGGGGTCGTTATAGAAAGTCTTTAGTCACTAAACGATATGCCACATAGGATTAAATAATATCCCTTTTATGGTTTCTAATGGATCCATCAAGTTACACCACACCTTGTTGTAGGTGAGGCGTGACATGCCTCGATCAACTAGTTGGGGGGTGACATGCCTCAGATTATTCATGTTGGCATGTATGGCTTACCTTGGCAAGTAGACCATACATTTTTGAGGGGGTGACATACCTCAATCACCTTGTTAAGGTGGTGACATGCCTTGATCACCTTGTCAAGGGGTGCCATGTCTTAGATTCCAAGCGGTAACTCGCTTTGTCTATGTCGGTTAAGATATCTTCTCACATATATATTATGTATTATTCAAGTTGAATGTTTTACAAGCATGTGTTATTACAAGCATTGATCATACATTTCATATTGAGATTATATCTATTGCCTATATGTATGCATTTTGAATACGATAACTTATATCCTTGTTGCGTTGCATCTTGCATACTTAGTACATTCAAATGTACTAATGTATACTCTATGCCTACATGATTTCACCATGTAGGAATCAAAGATCCTTTTAATCATCATCCTCCATGTGGCTAGTTTGGTTCTCAGATAAAGCTTTGGTGAGTCCTCAATTCTGAGGACAATATCTACTTATTTCATTTTATGTTTTGAGTCATTCTTATATTGAATAATTATAATGAGGGTGAGCTCGGGGAGTGTCTTGGCCCTTGCTCCATTCTAAAATAGAGATGTTGTTGGATACTATGTTATGTTGATGCTAAGAGCTTGACTCTTTTATGCTTTTATGAATATCAAGACTTCCTTTAGTACCGTTTTCCCTTTTTAATATCTTGTTGATTCTTATCTTGCTTCCACGACCAAGAATGTGTGAATGAGATGCTAAGAGGCTTGTTTGGGTTACCCATTCCCCATATCATGTTTAGTCCCTAAGTTTGGGTTGTGACTCAATGAAAGTAAAAGACAGTATCAACCATAGCATAAAATCTAGATATAGAAGGTTCTGTCCCCGAAGCATGATAACTCACCCAATCTGACCCTAATAGAAATCCAAATCTAGACAGAAGACAAGGAGAAAGATAATCACCTGCACCTACATTGTGATATAATGTAGGCATAAAGTATGTGTTAGTATTTGAATGTACTATGTATGCGGATATGCAATAAAATAATAATACATAATGTCAATATTGTAAAATAATGATATATAAAAAAGGACACATATATGTAGAATTAAGGTGAAGAAAAGAGTCATCATACCAATATTCCATGAGTGTAATGATGCATGGTATCATAGTACATCAACATATGTAAGAATGTCACCTTAATCGATAATAAGACCACGCGAGATGTAATAAGAAATCTTGGTGGTGCCCCTATATTGAAAAAGGGGAGCCTGCTTGCCAAGATAGGACTCTACATGTCTTATTATAAGCTGTGTGGATCCATTAACAACCTATATTGAGAAAAATCATCATTCCTATGGTGGCACATAGTTATGGGGCAGTGTGATTTACTTCAATGGATTATACCTTAACTAATGGGTGAGCCCTAATCCCAAGGTCCTATCGGTGTTAAGTCTAAATCCCATAGAATACGTAGTATATACATACTGTCATACTTGTCATAAATCATCACAAGTCATCATAATTTACCAAAATTCATACTTCTATATGATCATCGTAAACTCGATCATAGTCTCATAGTTTGTAATATCATGCATAGGAATAATTTATTTAATATTAGGATCCTAGGTCACCTTTTAGAATCTTGAAGTTCCCCATATGGACCCCAGTTCTACCTCAAGATCTGAAATCCCCTATTCATGTCATATTAGGGTCCTAGGTTGTCCCTTAGATTCTTGAATCTCCCCATAGGGATTGTAGTCAACCTCAAGGTCCTAAATCTACTATTCATAATCATAAGCTAGTTTGAAAACCTCGTACATGCATGATCATGTGATGAGATATAGGAGAATAACATGGGTTCATAACAAATAAGTTAAACATCATGATAATTGATTAAATACATGCATAATCATTGAATTGAAGATCATTTGAATCACAATTAAAGTAATTCATTTATGATTTCCATATACGTCATGGCATGCTTGAAAAATATCCATGTAGATCATATTACTCATGTAAATTGGAGGTAATTTCATGCATATTTTAGTGTATAAACATAATCCATATCATAATCACAACATATGAAGTCATGAAAATCCTAACTTGATTAAACTTGAAATTAATGAATTAGTATACACATAAGTTGGACTCCATGGTGAAAGGTACCGATGGATGAATCCCACATACCTAATGAGAAGTGAAGAATTGAAGATGAACTTTGACTTGAAAAAAAGATTTCTTTAATGATTTCTTCACTTGAGCTTGAGAGTGAATTTGGGAGTAAAAATTGATGAGAGAATTATGAATTTGGGAGAATGAGAGTGCATGGAAGGCTTAGGATAGTTAGAATAGCATGGAAGGGTTAACAAAATCCATAAAAGGGTCTAAAACATTAAACTACAAATGTGAGAAAAGATATAAAAGCCCTCATATAAGTCCCAAAAGTATCCTACATGAGACCCCTTCAAGACACCCTCCATGAGTCGTGAAAGGCACCACAACTTATGGTGTATCTTGTGGACTACATAGGGGTTTGATGGACAAGAGAGTGCACCACCACGGACTATTAGACAAGGTGTGGGCTGTACCATGACCCTTGGAGAGTGTCGTGGTATGACTCTTGCACAAGGAAACCTCCAAATCAACTAAAGAGCCCTTTTACGAGCTCCTTCACATATGGTGGTATGCACCACAGTCAATGAAGAGTATCTTGATGGGTACCATAGACCAAAATCTCTAAAAATGCATTTTTAACCCTTGGTTTCACCTTTCAAAGTATAGAACTACATTATCTTCCCATTCAGATCATTTAACGTTGAATGAGTAAGAGTTAGCTTGAATAGAGCAAAACGAATATCGACAACCCAATATGAGTGCAAATTGCAAGTTTAAAAATCAAAACCATAGAAACTTTAATCCTTTTGCAATGAACATCATTTAAAACCAATTTCATGAGAATGTATGCATGTTATGACATGTAAATGTAAAGATGAAAGGATTCAAGCCATTTGAGCATGAGTAACCTATTACCTTAGGATTGACTAAAATGGAATAGATAAGGGTACCATTGCATCATATTTGATTCCATTTCTCATGTAGCACTCTCAACATGTTGGTTCTTTCAAAGAACTTTAATCGATGCAACTTCCTTATTATGTAGCCTATTCACCTGATGTTTCAAAATCTCCAAAACTCCTTCATAGATCAAGTTCTCCTCAACTTCAACACTTTCAAAGGCACAATATAGCTTAGATCACCAATAAACTTCCTCAATATGAACACATGAAATACTGGATGTACCTTAACTATTTTTTATGGCAAGTCTAACCTATATGCCACTTTACTCATCTGCTTTGGAACCTTATACAATCATATATATCAGGGACTTAATTCACCCCTTTTACCAAATCACGCACACCTTTGATTGGTGAAACCTTTACATATACCCAATTTCCTATATGAAACTCAAGATCCCTCCTCCTAACATCAGAGTACAACTTTTGACAACTTTGACCTACCTTCAGTTTCTCTCTTGTAAAGTTCACCTTCTCTATAGAATCTAACACCAAATCAAGTTCGATCAAAGCCATCTCACCAATTTCAAATGAAACCACTAGGGACCTCCACCTTCTCTCTTACAAAGTATCAAATAGTGCCATCTGAATGCTGGTATGATAACCATTCTTGTTGGCAAATTAATAAGCGATAGATGATCATCTCAGTTATTCTTGAATTCCAACACTCAAGCCTTCAACATGTATTCTAGGGTCTAAATTAGTTTGAGGATGGAAAGTGTTACTCAACTTCAACTTGGTGCCAAGTCCTTTTGAAAGGACTTCCAAAAAGGAGAAATAAATTAGGTACACGATCTGATGTGATAGATAATGACATAACATGCAATCTTACAAACTCCTGTATATACATTCTAACATAATCCTCAGTACTAAAAGTAGTCTTGAATTGTAGGAAATGGGATGACTTAGTAATTCTTTCCACAACCACCCAAATGGAGTTATTTTGCTTCTATGTACAGGGCAAACATGTCACAAAGTCTTATTCACATCTTCCTACTTTCAAGTAGAAATATTTAAATCTTGGGCTAGGCCACTGGGCCTTTGATGTTCCAGCTTCACAGGTTGGAACTAAGGGCATTTTGCTAGAAACCTAGTCATACCCTTCTTCACACTATTCTACCAATATACATTCTTCAAGTCTCAATATATTTTGGTGGATCCGGGAAGTATGGAATATAGAGAGTCATGGGCTTCTCTCAAAATCACCTCCCTTAAGCATTCTACATTTGGAACAAATAACTAACCTTGGTAGAAGGTACGCCATCTACCCCTTAAGATAAAATCTCTATCTTTTTTTCGGTAATCAATTTTTTCAGTTCAACCAATATCATATCTAGGTCCAATTTTGCTTGACATCTACCACCACTAATGATTCAACCTTATTTTGCACATGGATGTCACCCTTACTTGAGTCACTCAAACTAGCACTCAAGTGTGTCAAATAGTGCACATCCTTCACCAACTCCTTCTTGGCCTCATCCACATGAGCTCCACTATCGACATATAGCCTGTTAGTAGCATCAATTATATTATTTGACTTGCTAGGATGATATTGCATACTCATGTCATAAGCCTTGACTCCTTCAATTGATCCTATAATTCTTTCAATTTTGATAGGGCCATATGATAGGGAGGCATCAAAATAGGTTGGGTATCGGGGAGAAGGACTATTCCAAAATGTATTTCCCTTTCGAGAGAAACACTAAGGAGCTCATCGGGAAAGACATCAAGAAAAGAATTGACCACGAGAATTGACTCAAAGAGGAGGAACTTTGAACTCAACATCCCTAACCCTCACAATATAATAAATGCAACTCTTTATAGTCAATTCGCATGCCTTATGACAAAAGATAAACTTACCCTTAACTACTAAATCATGACCTTCCCACTCAATGACGGGTTCATTAGGAAATTAAAACTTAACTTTGTGGGTCTTATAATCAATGGAAGCATGATATTCATGTAACCAATCCATTCCAAGAATAATGTCAAAATCTACCTTGTCAAGTTCAACAAAATCACAAGGCAAGACTTTATGCAATATGAACATGAGGCAACCTATATACACTTTTATCTCAATAATAGACTCACCAATGGGTCTAGACATTAAAAAGGGATCACATAATAATTTTAGAGTCATGCCACCCCGATATAATGAAGCATATATATCATAATCATAATCCTCTAACTAATAAGTGACAACATCAGGTGCCTCATCCACCTTTTGTATCCCTTCAAGAGCTTAGAACTTGTGTTGTGGAACACCTCTTTTTTGACCACCATGTTCTCCTTGACCTCCATAGCCACCATGTCCTTGAGCACGACCATCTCTACCCTTGTTCAAAGTATTTGGATAATTAGCAACCTTGTAGCCCATCTTCCAACACCCAAAGCAAGCACCTATATATCAAAATCACCTACCACCATGGTTTTACCCATACCTTGCACACCTAAGAAGTATTGGTCCACCATTACCACCTTGACCTTTGGGGTTGGGCACCCTATCATTGATGAACCTTTGGTTTTGAGCATTTGATAGCCCTTAGCCATGAAATTTGTGTCCTTGTTGAAAACAACCATATCCACCAACCCTAGAACCTTAGAATCCACCTTCATAACGAGCCCTCTTGGAATATTCACTCTTCCTCTTTATAAGCTTATCCCCCTCAAGTTACTGGCATATGTCATGAGCCGAGTTATGTCTATCCCCACTATGAGCATGGCATTGTGCGACTCTTCATTGACCAAGTCAGACACCTATGACACAAACTAGTTCATTCTTTTTTAGAGATCGACAACCAAGTGGGAAGCATACTTTAGGAGCTTATTAACTTTGAGGGAATATTCCCTCATACTTACAGATCCTTGTTTAAGTTTCATAAATTCCATCATATTTTCCTCCCTTAGTTTGATAAGGAACAAACGGTGAAGGAAGGTGACTTTGAAATCTTCCCATGGAATAGGCTCATAGTCCACCTTCTCCATTATCTGTTGGGTGAACCATATTTTTTCAAGGCCTTTGACTTGATAAGACACTAGTTATGCTTTCTCTTCCAAGCTTACCCCTATGATAGGTAGGACTTTGTACCCCTTATTAATAAATTCTTGAGGATCTTCCTCCACTTTAGAACCATGGAAATCCAAAGGATTCATTCTAGTGAAGTCCCCAAATCTCAAGGCCAGAGTAGGAGAATGAGAAATTTAGGCCCCTGGTTAAGTTGGTTGGTCATGGTTTGTGCCAATAACGTGATAAGATTCTGATATTCGACATGAGTAACCCCTTATTCTTGAGGAGCTGGAGGGGCTTGGTCCTCCTCGAGAATAGGGACTGTTAGTGTCATCCTTCTTGTCTACATTATACAGAAGCAAGAGGGAAACCATTAGAAATAGGAAGTCATAAATCAAGTTCTAAAGCACGATGTAAATTATGAAGAAGTGAATCATTTCTTAAATGCCTCATAGCTTACTATTCATAGTTGTGGCACACTTGATAATTATGAATAAGAATCTACTTTAAAATAGTATATTCAATTTTTGAGGACTATTTATAAATTAGTGCTCTGAACCAAGGTTGTCATGACACAAGCCTACGGCCTAGGTATGCATGGCGAATAAGGAATGTAAAGTTACCTCAAATAAGACTCATAGCATACTAAAGCACATCCTTTGATAGGAAGTTGGATCAATCATCAACAAATCATACTTAAGGGGATTAGGGAATTAGGATACACTAGGACAACAGGTAAGGATTCCTATCATTTCAAGTATAACATGTAATTCAAAGGAAAGAGTACATGGTATTCACTCTATGAGGTATATGGACTTACGGTATTCAACAACCTATAATTATCATCACAAGTAGAAAGAAAACATAAGATAAGGACTAAGCGAAAGTCTCCATATATGCATAAGCATCGCATAGATCATACATCACATATTATCCAATAATACCTCTAATCATGAGTAAAATGAGGGCTAAGACATTTTCTGGGATCATTCATTAACACTGTTAGTAGCTACTGGAACAATTTTGTGGAAGGTAATCCTATATGGGTGTTTCATTAAAAGTTAAAGACATTATCGTCTGCACTTAGAAATTGGTCCAAAGCTACTTTTGGGGATATTTATTCCAAGGTGAAAGAGTTTGAAGATAAAGTTGGAGGGGATAAAGAAAACTTGATTAGCTCCAATGCTGATGATGAAAAGGCTGCTCTACATCTTATTAATGTTGAATATGTTAGATATTTCTGCTTGAAAATTTTGTGTTCAAGTAAAAGACACATCTTCATTAGTTACAAGAGGGTGATGTGAATTCCAGTTATTTTCATGTTCTAATTACTGGTAGAAGGAGAAGATTGCATATTCACACCATCAAAGATAATGAAGGGAACAAGTCTCAAGGTGATGAGGAGATTACTACTGCTGCTTATTATTTTCAGAGTATCCTTAATGGTGAAGACAAGTATATTCAGGATCAGGATCTTCATTGTATTCCCAATATGGTTACTAATGATCAGAATAATAGTCTACAGACTATGTCCACTATGGATGAGTTGAAAAGGACAATATTCTCTATGAATCCTAGTTCAGCTGCAGGTCCTGATGGTATGAATGGTAAACTTTTCGAAACTTGGTGGGATATCATTAAGGGATATTTTCTCAATTTCATCCAAGTTTTCTTTTGTGGTCAAATTATTCCAAAGTACTTCTCTCATGCTTGTTTGGTTCTACTTCCAAAAGTTAACCATCCTAATAAAATCTCTGAGTTCAGACCTATCAATCTCAGTAGTTTTACTAGTAAGATTATCTCTAAGCTGCTCTGTCAAAGACTTTCCCCTATTCTTCCAAACTTGGCCTCTCTTAATCAGTCTTGCTATGTTAAGCATATGAGTATTTATGGGAATATTATGTTGGCTCAAGTGATCATTCATCAGATAAAGAAGCCTAATGAAGGTGGTAATGTTGTTATAAAGCGTGAGATGGCTAAAGCATATGAAAGAGTTTCTTGGTCTTACACTTGCCTAGTTTTGAGAAGAATGGGGTTTGGAGAGACTTTCATTGATATAGTTTGGAGGATTATATCTAACAACTAGTATACTGTTATTGCCAATGACTCTAGATATGGCTTCTTTCATTCTACTAGAGGTCTTAAGCAAGGTGACCCTTTTTCACCTGCTCTTTTCATTTTGGGTGCTGAGGTGCTGTCCAAACTCCTTAATAGGATCAATTTCATTCCTGATTATAATGGTTTCTTAATGGAAAGGAATGGTCCTCAGGTGAATCATCTCAATTTTGCAGATAATGTGATCATTTTCAGATCTAGTAATAGTAAGTCTCTGAAGCTCATCATAAAGTCTTTGGCTACTTATGAAGGTGTGTCTGGTCAACTCATCAACAAAGATAAGAGTCAGTTTATGGTTCCTGATTATTCTCTTGATACTGATGTCAATAGAATAAGAAGGATCACTATTTTTATGCGAACTGACAACCCCATGAATTATTTAGGATGCCCTATTTATATTGTCAGACAAAGAGTTATTTTCTATTCTGGTCTAGTTGCTAAAGTCCTTGCAAGAATTTCTAGTTGGCAGACTAAGATGTTATCTTATGGTGGGAGGGCTATTTTGGTGAAGCATGTTCTTCAATCTCTACCTATTCATCTTCTTTCTTCTGTATGTCCTCCCCAGACTACTCTTAAATAGATTCATGGTCTTATGGCTGACTTTTTCTAGGGCTGGAAGAATAATAGAAAGAAATATCATTGGGCTACTTGGGAAAATTGCAACTTTCCTTATGATGAAGGAGGCATTGGGTTCAAACAATTAGCTAATGTTGCTACTTCTTTCCAATACAAACAATGGTGGATTTTCAAAACTAAAAGACTCTTTAGGGGTGATTTCCTACTTGCTAAGTACTATCAGAGGGACAATTCCATTGCTAGAAAGTGGAAAATTTGTCAGTCTTTAGTATGGAAATACATGATGAGAAACAAATTTAAGGTGGAACCATATATTCAATGGAAGATTATTTCTGGTACCTCTTCTTTTTAGTGGGATGACTGTCTTGGGGTGTTACAAGATCTAAATACAACAACTCTGTCTTTGCTGCAAAGCTTTATTTTATAGAATTGCATCTCCCTAGAGAGGCCAAGAGCTACTATGATCTTGATGAAACTAGTGTGGCTAGATTTAGGAGGAGAAAACTGAAGAAAATTAAAGAAACTCCTTGAAGCAACCTAGTCCTATTACTATTTCATGTCTTCTCTTAGGGTATGTCTTGGTAGAGTCATATCTTGTTAGAAGATATAGGCATAGTGATAGGATTATTTTGTAAAGGGAGAGCCTCCATTTTTTATTTCTTTCCTAGTATTTTGTATTGAGATGAGTCCTCTCATAGGTCCTTAGATGCTATGGTGCTTTTCTTTTTTAGTATTGGGGATGAGTTGGCCGACCTTATATGGTTGGCTAACTTATGAACCACCATAGGTCAGAGGTAAGGTTTATGTCCACCTCCATTTGTACTTTTGCTTTTGTTTCTCCTTTTATAATAATGTTTGGGGGTGCTTCTCAACTCCTGGCTGTCCAAAGGAGTGGGGACCCTTTGGCATAGGTTTGTTCCCTATAAAAAATAGCTCAAACATGCATATATACTTAGTAAGATAGTTTTAGGATATCACGACAAGCATTTAATATGATAAATATCATGAAATCATCATAGGCATGCATATTAACTAAAGGAACTTAAAGAAAAGTTAAAATATTTAAAAGGAAATATTTCTCAAATTCATTGGGAAACTTTGGAAAAGGTCAATAGTGAGGCTAAAGCCAATCGATCCTTTAAAGTTTGAAAATTTTTCTCACATTCATCCGTTCATATAAACTTAGCTTTCTTCTGAGTTAACTTGATAAATAGGGATAAAATAGTGGAGAAATCTTGTATAAACCTTCTATAGTTACCAGCAAGGCCCAAGAAACTCCTTTTATCACTAGGAGTCAATGGCCTTGGCCAGTTTTTCACTGCTTCAATTTTCTTAGATCAACCTTAATGCTCTCACTAGATATCACATGACCAAGGAAGGCAACCCCATCTAGCCAAAAATTGCATTTATTAAACTTACCATAAAGCTTCTGCTTCCTCAATGTTTCAATACTACCCTCAAGTGTTCTATATGCTCTTGCTCACCTCAGGAGTAGAAAAGGATGTCATCAATTAACACCACGACGAACATGTCGAGGTAGGGCTTGAATGCCCTATTCATGAGGTCCATAAATAATTAAATATCATTGGTGCATTACTAAAGCAAAAATACATCAACACAAACTCAAAGTGACCAAACCTACTCCGCAATGTTGTCTTAGTAATGTCACTTTCTCCCACCCTAATTGGTGATAATTGGATCTTAAGTCAACTTTGGAGAAATGAGTAGCCCCTTGCAATTTGTCAAATAAGCCATCTACTCTTAGAAGGGGATACTTATTCTTGATAGTGACCTTATTGAGTTGTTAATAGTCAATGTGCATATGGAATGACCTGTCCATCTTCTTGACAAATAGAAACAGGGTACCCCTTGGAGACTGGCTATATCTAATGAAACCCTGCTCTAAAAAATCCTTTAATTTCTCTTTTAACTCCTTCAACTCTATAGGAGCTATTGTATATGGAGGGATTGAGATAGTTTGGGTATCGGGTAAGAGGTCAATACTAAAGTCTATTTCCCTGTCGGTAGGAAGACCCGATAACTCATCCAGAAAGACATTTGGAAACTTATTTATAATGGGGATCGACTCAAGAGCAGGAACTTTGGAAGTGACATCTTTGATTCTTACTAAATGGTAGATGTACCCCTTGAAAATCATCTTGTGAGCCTTTAGAAAGGAAATGAACTGACCCCTACATGAAGAGTTTCTACCCTCCCATTCAAGAATTATCTCATTAGGGAATTGGAATTTGACCCTACGGATTCTACAATCAATGGAAGCATGCAACCAATCCATTCCAAGAATCACATCAAAGTCTACTATGGAAAGCTCTACTAAGTCAGATAAGATTGTATTATGCAACATGGAAATGGGACAACTTTTATAGACTCTTGAGGCTATAATGGACTCTCATACAGGGTTACTCACCTTGTAGGGCTCATAGAGGATTTCAGAATATGCATGAAACTTATTATCAAGGAGTAGGGTTTCAAAAGATAAATTTTCTTCAGTTCTAAAAGTGCATATGTATCATAATAAAAAAGCTCTTAACATAACATTGACCACGTCTGTAGATTCTTCAATCTCTTGGAAACCATGAAGAGCATAGAACTAGTTGGCCCTTTGGGTGTCTTAGGCTTGACTCTTTTGGCCTTGGGGCCTTGTGTCACCACTCCTACAATAATTGGCATGATGTCTGGGCTTCCCACAAGTGAAGCAAGCATTAGACCTAGCTATATATTTCCTTTTATGAGATATTTTGCACTTAGAAAGACTTGGACTTTGGGTCTTGGGAGCAACCTGTTAGGACCCGTAACGTAATTTAAACCCCAAAAGTCCTTAATTGGTTCGATTTAATAAAGTTTGAGACCGAATGCAATATTTTTTCTAAGTTTGGTCCTTAATTATAATTTGATGTGGGGTCAAGTGTATATGGACTCCTTTGATTGGTCCAAGTGGTAT
>JAOTQJ010036137.1:0-15586 GCA_025642045.1 Solanum sejunctum
CGTACATCCGACCCCCCTCACCTCGCAATGAGCGGGAGCCTTTTGAGGCACGGGGGTATGTTGTTGTTGTTGTTGTTCTTTTTTTGTGGAGGGGAGCTCTACGGGTGGGGTAAAAAATAAAAATTTTAGAATTCAAAATATTTTTAAAATTTTTGGCAGGGTTGGGGGCATGTAAGGGGGTCGAATTAGGGTGTTGGTAAAGAAGTGATATTTTAAAATTTTTAAATATTTGAAGAAAAACATTTCAACTTTTTTTCGGGAGGGTGTGTGTGGTGGTGGGGTGGTAGGGGATCGTGATGGGGATGTATAGGGTTGGGTATGGTATGGTATATACCGAATACCATATTGAAATAAAATTATTTTATACTATAGTATGGTAATTATAATATTTGGTATGACTTATAATTTTCTTTGGTATTTGAAATGGTATTTGGTATTTAAAAAATAAATATTAAAATATCATATACCATACCGAAATATAATATGTGTGTGTGTGTGTTAAGCTTTAAATTATTTTAAATATATGTAGAGCTTTTAGAAGAGCCTTGACAGTCCAGTTGACACTCCCATTACTGACCAAGTTGAAGATAATTTTGAGAAAAATAAATTCGAAAGCATTAATTTGCTTTTTGTATTATTTATTATCCACAACTTGAAAATGTATATAGTGTTTGATCACTTAATTAATTAGCTTAAGACATTTTTAATATTATTAAAGTTATCCTTCTTTATTATATGAATATATTAATATAAAGTCAAATTAATTATGGTTTCTGAACAACCATACCATAAAATACCGAAATCAAAATTAGAAATACCGAACCATACCGAACTAATTTGGTATGGTAAAGGTATCATATTTTTAAATACCAAAAATTAAAATTACCATATTAAATTTTTAATACCATACCGCACCATGCCCACCCCTAGGGATATTGAACCCATCTAGTGTCTGATGACTGAGCAACATCACTTTGATTGACAATGTTTGATTCATCGATTTGGTCATGATTTGTGAGTTCATTTGTTGTGTGGTGTGGAGAAGATGAAAAATTCTCCATAGCCATGGAGAGTTTTAAACAGAGTAGAGAACTTGGTGGAATAGAATTGGGTATAAAATGAAAAATGGGAGAAAATCGAATTGTTTTAAATTTTTATGATTAGTTTTTAATACAGAACTAAAAAGGGAAGCAAAGCATTTGTTATGGAAAAGATTGATGTATCAATAAAGGATGGAGAGAAGTTGAAAAGATGAAAAAGATGTAATTAAAATAAACAGTTGGAATTTTTTGAAATTAGGCTAACATAAGTCATGTATTAGTATGATTTGTTTTTTACTTGTATTAATACCTTGACAGGAAAACTCTTATTATCATGCGAAAAAGTGAAACACCATAATTCTCTTTGATAATGATAATAAAAGATCTTGAAGTTAACTTTTTAATGAAAAAATACATTAGAATACTTTTTGAAAGTACCAATAAATTTCTCGCAAGGAACTAATCTAAATAGGTAGAGGAGCTACTAAGAGAATACAATATGCGGCAAATAGAACACCACTCTTGCCATAAGAAAAAGAAAAGTAAGAGCTGATGGAGATCATCGACCTCTTCACCTATGAAGCATCACTACTACAAACAAACTATGTCCAGTGACACAGTATAAGTAGTATCGTGAAAAACAATTTAAAATTCATCCTATAATATCATGTAAATAACCAAAAGAAACATGCACACTAAAATTATAACTATGAATCCATAAGAACACCTTCGCTACCAACCACACTACCTTCACTCGCTCATCCTGCTTTAGCATCTCACTACAGCTATCCACCTTCTGCACGCTCCTCTTCCTGCTCCCACCCCCTCCTATCCCACGTTTTTCCCTAGGAGATAACTTGCCTTTTTTAATAAACGATAACTTGCCCCTTCATCATACTTAAATTTTTGACAAGCCTAATTCTTATACCACATCAAGGATTTCAAAGACAAATCCTTGTATCAGACATGAACAGACCATTACATTTAATTAATCATCTACAAGCAAGATTCTTGATCATTAATCTAATCTAAACACTACACACATAAAAAGAGGTCTATATACCTCTATAGCTGAGTCCCACTGAACCATCAACTAATCTAGGTCTTGCAAGGATCTTTAAGACATAACATATGATGTTTATTATGTAATCTTGATTTATCCATGACACATTTTAACATTCAAACATGATAGTCCAGTCGATCAGAGACCAATATGGTTAACAAATATAATAACAAGTCAAAAACATAAACAGACTTTCAGGGTCAATATTCTGAATTAACAATGCACAAAATACGGCCCACATGATTTCAATATATACATATCGGCCCTTTCATGAAATTCATACACGAACTGTTAAATTATCAACTCGATCCTCAAATCGATTATTAGTAATATTAGTGTACTGATGTGATATCTGAGTCAATTATTACTAATGTTAGCATATTGGCATGGTACTCGAGTCAACTAACAATGACAAATAATCATGCACAATCACAATCAACAAAAATAATTGAAGTACAAGTAAAATTAATAAGTTCATTGTATGAAATTATCATTATGATGTCATTTCAATTAGCTTTTTACCTTCTTTCACATACATTGCATAAGTAATACTACACAATAGTAGAGATGCATACATACATAAATTGAAAACACATAAATTATCACATATATCTCAATAGCCCCATGCTAAATCTCCTCCATTTCCACCAGCCTCAAAATTTCACTATAACCCTATAATTTTCTTACACATAAACTTTACAAAAAGCATCAACCATTTGAACAATAAGTATTAAGTTTAACAATCAAAGTACTACACAATTACTACTAGTGGTAGAATTTACATAATATATTTTTGTCTTAAACCAGAATAACAACATATTAACCATTCAGACTCCTTGCCCAAAAGCCTAGACATGAATCCTCCCATCAATCTACGAGAATATATATTCTAGATGGGAAATGAGTAAACTACTCAGTTAAGAAATCTAGCCTACTTGAATGCCAAACAACTATTGAAAAATGTTAAACATAGGCTTCTAACTCTGCGGAGGCGAATTGTGACAGACGCGGGATCAAATTACATGGATTTTGTCCTTTCTTACAAAAATCCTTCCTTTTCGTGATTTAGAACTTAAAGTGCTTAGAAGAATAATTGAAGTAACCCTCGCCTGTTTTTCCAATAAAACATAGGAGGAAAAATGAAAAGATCTTGCTTTAATTAGGGCCTGAATCTACCAACTCCATTATAGCAACTAGGCTCCTGCTATAGCGGCTAGGATCCCACTATAGCGAGCTAACGCAGGCCTAAAAAAATTGAGAAAATAAGAAAATTTTATCACGCCCTCAAAATTATAAATCGGTAACTACTTTTTAGAGTGTTCAAAATTTCGTACAAGGTGTCTTTTTAATATTAACAAATCAGGTCGTTAGAACTTTAGTTCAATAAAAACAAAAAATTGAATATGAGTTAAATGTACTATTCGTTAATATTGTTACTTTTGAGCTATTTATCTGGTCAATATTATTAGTAATTATATCATCATGTTCACTTTCACTAAAATTTTATCGCTTCTTTGATGTTCTTGCAAAAAAATGTAGATATATAATAGTGGTGTTCATTTACAAAATATTTATTTCTGTATCAATTTTTGTATCTGAAAAATATAAAATCGTGATATAAAATTTTCAAGTCAAGATTTTTGAAGGATTTAAAATTTTATCTCGTGATTTGAAATAATACTGAGATGGTATTTTTTGTCGAAACTCTATAATGATATCATAATTTTTAATCATGACATCAAATTGCATGTCCAAATACCTACTACTAATACGAACTACAAGAAGTATATCATCATCTTTTCTTTTACCTTTGTGGTTGACCATTCATAGGCCCTTCCATCCTATATAAATTATTTCTCTAAATTGATTTAATTTATGTGATACAATTTAATTTAACATAAAAGTTAATTTTTAAAAAATACATTAAAAATTTATGAATCTAAAATAAGCTACAAATTTTTATATAATTATAAATTAACTATAAAGCATAAAATTGAAGTTAAATTATAAATATTTAAAGATATACATCATTTGTTTTAGTTAATCCCAAAAAAAAATATATACAGTATAAAGTGCAACAAAAGAAAAGAGAAAAGGAAAAAAAGAAGGTAGCTAACAATGAAATTGATTGATCGGCTATGGTTTGTCAATTGTCAAGGCAATAATAACCCAATAGAAAAACTAACATAACTTATGAGCTATGACGTATGATATAGGAGTATATGGTTAGAATGTCCTAATCAAATGGTTTTTATATTTATTTTATTATTATAGGATAGCTCAATGTCATATTTGAGAAAATGACTAAATATTTCATTTCTTTCTTGCATTTGATTATCTTTGCTCCTTCCTTCACTGTTCCTTTATTTCCTTTAGTTATCAAATAATATTACTTTCTTCCGTCCATTTTTATTTATCTTCTATTGACTTGGTATAAAAATTAAAAAAATAATAAATGATAAGTAATTTATTAAATTACTCTTTGAATATAATAAATATCACGTCATGAAAAATATAATAGAAAAATGATTAAAATTAATAATAAAAATAAATTAAAAATTAAATATAAAATTATCGTTTGATTGCATAAATTAAATAAATATTATTAAATATTCTAAAATAATATAAAAAACAAATAGAATAATTCATTCATGGAAATTAGCTCAAACATATCTTATCTTAGAAATGGTTAGCTATTATTGTAAATAGCATAGATTCTTGTAATGAAGCTACTTAAAATGACCTTTTCAAATAATTGAGACTCGTGGATCTTGTGTGTGGGACATGAAATGCAATAATTAATAGCCAGCTGGTGGACCTTAATTATTGCCAAGTTGTATGCGGTCCGAATATTCTCAAGTGTGAACCTCGTCCTGTGTTACTCAAATGGCATTGTAGGTCCCACAAAAATAAAAATATGTTAAGTTACTAGTTTCATTAATGAGCTGAAGGCAGCAATTAGCAAGGTACACACTCCGTTTAAAAAATAAATGATATTATTTTTTTTAGTCAGGTCGAAAGAAATGATTCTTTTTCTTTTTTTATAATATTTTAATTTTAATTTTTTATGTTGTTATTACTTGAAACGAGCTATGAGTAACAACTACATTAACTCTCTGGTAGGAGAATTAATACTCTATTCCAACAAATTGAACTAGCAGAATTTAGACATTTAAAGTTAAGAAAGCCAGCTTAAATAAGAAAAACAAATTTAGTTCTCATAAACTCAATAGAAAACATAATAATGTAAACTACTAAACTGAAAGTCATTGTACCAAAACTCTAACTATAAGTCTAACATAAGTAGATGCAATCTCGAAAAATTAAAACAATTAATAAATAGAAGTCTGAGTCCAAAAACAAGTGGACTAAGATAGTGGAAGAGTTCATGGTAGCTCGAAAGATGCTGACTCACCCTTGAACTTTTGAATCAACAGTCACCTAGTTGAGGTCTATCAACAGCCACTTGGACATGCTATGTACTCAAAAAAAAAATTAAGTGCAGTATTAGTATAAGTATCAACAGTACAGTGATAGAATCACACTACTATTTCAATACGTAAAATATATAACAAGCAACTAAAACATAATAGATCCTGTATATACCAAAAATCATAAATTTCACAATCCATGGTCGATATACCAACTCCATATTTGTTAACTTAAAAAATACTCCTCTTAGGGGACCACAAACTCAAACAAGTTATGTGTGAGAACATGATACCCCATCAAATTATATGTTAGAATGTGACACTTAATCTAATAATATGTCAAAACATGACATCAAATTCAATAATATGTCGGAATATGATAATCAATCTACAAATACAAATAAAATCACAATCATAGCCATAATGAATAATTCACAACTTGTCAAGGTTAAGTAATAGGTTCATTGCATACAATTTGATCATGAAAAATCATCAATTAGCTTCATATTATTATTTCTTTTTTACATACATGCAAGAAGTACCATGAAGTAGTTAATGCACATTGCACATAAATGAGAATATTAAACAATCACCTACCTCAAATTTAAGCCTTGAACTCGATAGAATTGAAGCTTTTTTCATTTTTGGAGTCCTAGCTCTTTCTTGGTCTATAAACACATATAATCAACAATAATGATCTAATTTACCCATATTACATCAAAATCCTTACCCTCGAACGCTTTTATGATCATCTCCCCTAAATACGATTTCACACACCATTAAGTACAAGTCTAAATCTTCCTTCATAACAATTTCCTCTAAAATCTAAGGTGTGGGAATCAAATTACAAGTTAGAAAAGTAGTTAATTTACCTTAAACGATGAAATTGGTGAAAAACTGAAGAGAAATATTCCTAGATTATTTCTAGTCTCTCAAGAATGAAGTGGGAGAAATAAGATTAAATTTAAAAATTTTTAATTTAAAACTCGTGATTGACCCACCATGGCAGCCACCTATCCCACTATGGCAACATTATCATAGTATGGATAATTATATCGTGGCGGGTTGTACGAAGACGGAAACTTCGTAACTCACATTCAAACTCTTTTTTACAATATACTCTTAAACCATAATGCTCCAAAATATACCCTTGCACCAAAATTAATTTTGTGAGTTGTTCTCATACTAATTCAGTTATGTAAAATCTTACCAGCTCCTTGTTATCTTGGCTATCAACTCGAGTGATCAAACTTATAATTTAACTCTAAATTTATTATCAGATTGTGCTATAACTCATATGACTCTGATTTTGTTCAAATTTGATATTACGACCCAAATCGGGTGTATGTCACTTGCGTTTAACCCAACGAGATAAGCAGCCAAAATAGGATATAACAAAATACTGCAAAAAAGTCTAAATATAAATAAGAAGCAATAAAGGAAAGGATATCCATAATCTAAACACCAACCCAAGATTGGTGTCACATGTACAAGTCTATACTACAACTGAATTTAAAAAAAAAATCCATACAAGTCTCAGTGTCTTTGATTCCCAAATAGACTCAATAAATAGAAGTCTAAAAGGACATGGAAGAAAATTAGCTACTACTTCTAATATTGTCTTAAAGCTCGGTCCAAATAAAAAGTAAAGAGCTCAGGAGGTACCAGACTTACTACCTACAGAAGTATAGAAGTAAGGGGTGAGTACCTAACAACATAGTATCCAACAAATGAATTCTAAGCCCTAAATAAAATAATAAAAAATATAAGTATTGCTATTATCCCAATCACATACCTCCATATCTTCAATCGGCACACAAGAAATATCTCTCTCTCTCTCTCTCTCTGTCTATCTATCTATCTATCTATCTATATATATATATATATATATATTCCAAGTAGCACAACAGTTTCAATAATTCTTGCAACTAAATAACCAGGTAACAACTAGTAAGGGTTTATCTATCAACAAATAGCTCAAAGAAGGTACTCGCAATCAAAACAAGTGAATGAGGTTCTGGACGATGCAATGCAACATCCTATAATCATGATGCATATCTGTCCTATTATATACATCCACTGATTACCTCATAGAAGAATCCATGGGAGTCTCACATGAGCATGTATCCATTGAAAGAAACCTCATTTACCAGAAGAGACCTCAACAAATAATATTGTCACGATTCGAAATCTGGGTATGCTGGCACTCACCTAACCCACCAAAGTGATTCAACCCAAACTTGAACAATCTAATACAATAACAAAGCGGAAGGTAAATAGTCCAAGGCATTAACAAAATATAAGAAGAATTAAAACTACGACCATCTCAGAACTAATGTCACATGTACAAGCCTCTAATGATAGAAATGCCTAAATGGTAATACAAGTCTCAATGTCAAGTTCTCAAATAGAAGAACATATAAAATAAAATCCTAGAAGCCTGTCGAAGAGACAAGCAGTTATCTTTTAAGTGATCCAAAAGTTCTATCTTGTAGCAAAAAGTATAGCAAGAGGGATCAGTCTCAAATTCTACAAAACTATAGCAAAGGGTGAGCACCAAATAACACTGTACTCAGCAAATAAAAACTAACCTAAAGTAAAATAATGAAGCACACAAGTATTTTTGTCCTCCCAACCACATACCACCAAACCACACACATACACTTAGTAAAGTCTCAGCATAGTTTAATATATATACAACAACACACTACAAAATAGTTTCTTAGAATATACAATAGAATTTCAGAGTCAAGTGGTACAATAGTTTATCAATATCATAAGCATTTACGGTATCTACATAATTCACTCTTCACAGTATACAAGACTTAAGTTATCAAGACATATCACAGTCTTTCAATACTTGAATCTTAAAAATATACAAGTTCCAAAGCATTCACAGTCTCACACGTAATATATATAACAATATCAAAGAGAAAATGATATGAGATGGAGTGAATACAATGAAATGTAAATAATGTGATGCAATATCAAGTTATTATGATGCATATCTATCCTATGATACACATCTGTTGATAACCTCAGATCGAAATTCATAAGGGTCACAAATAGACCATTTAGCCGCAGAAATGATTTTCCTTCAGCATTTATTTTCATATCTAGCTGGAACCATTTTCCTTTGGCTTTTTATTTCTTTTTTTTTCTAACCAGAAGCATTTTCCTTTGAACTTTTATTTTTTTCTATTCTTTTCTAGTTAGAACCATTTGTCTTTGGCTTTTCATCACAAATGGAACATGAAGCACATAAATATCGTCATATCACAAGTATCACATTTATAATCATGAATGCCTGCAAAATTTTCATGTAGTTCTTTGATGCATAATTCATCAATCATTTCATTGTCTTTCAACATTAGAATCATCAATATCATATTACATTATAATCAGAATATTAATATACATTAGCTCTTTCAATTAGCCTTAGTCATCATAACTTAGGAGAATTCATCATTTGAGTTCTTAATACTTTACAAGCAATTAGTTTCAAAAATCCCAACATCTCAATATACGCTTTAGGTTAACAGTTTACATAAGAGATTCAATAGAAAATTTCGTATAATATAATTCAAAGTTCAACAATCAGAACATTCTGAATACCTTTACAATATCAACAATGACATCACAAGCTCATTTCATGATATTATCTCACAAGTCTAAGTCAACAATAATGGATATTATCTCATAATTCAATTCATACATGTCATCATTTTCACCTTCCTATTACCCAAATCATATCCACTAGATAGTTCTCTAACCTCTAAATTTTACATTGAAAGAAAATACTACATTAAAATCAACTCAACAAGGATTAGGGTCCACTTACTTCAAAGAATAATAAAATCAATCAAACACTAGATAATCCACAAGTTCACAAGTATTCACAATCCTAAAAATATTTCACAGGTCAAGGATTCACAACATTTACAATTACTCAATCTAAAATCCCACGATCGATGCCTATACTAGTATATCCTATCTCATTTTATACCACAATCACCCAACCCCACATACATAGGATAATACAACGTTCAGTCATACTTAACAAAATGTTAGAAATCTACTTGCCTTAATCAAAATTTTAATTAACTCAAATTCAATCCTTTTCTCCTTCTATGATACTCCAAATCACCACAATCTCGAAGACCAAACCATACATGAATTAGCCAACCACATGAAATGAATCCAAAAATCAATTTCAAAATACCAAATCACTATGAAAAATGATATATACATGTCAAAAAGAGTTAATTGATACCCATATTGATAGGAATTCGATTCGGGGTAAAATGGTAAAAAAATTAGGTAATTTTTAAAAACATCCAAAAATCTGAAAATTGAGCTCAAAAATCAGGTTTTACATAAAAAATGAAGTTTAAGGGTTAAAATCTTTTAAAATTTGAGTAGAAATTGAGGGAGAAATCATCATTAAATTTTAAATCATGTTCTTGAAAATTCATAAAAATTGGAGGCTTGAAACCAAAAATTTCAAGTCAAAATCATAATCTAAATACTGAAAATAAAAGAATTTATGTTTAGGAAGCTTACCCAAATAAAAATCCATGAAAAATCTTGCTCGAAATTGCACCTTCAAGCTTTATAACTTAAAAATAGAAGAAAATGGTATAGTAGTCAAAATGGGGAAGAAAGAGATATTTTAAACAATAAAAAATAAAAGAACTAGGGTTGTTGGCACATGTTGATTGGGCATTGACTGCGGTCAACTTGCACCAACACCCTTCACAACATACCTTTTGAGCCCCGAAACTCATTCAGAACCCTATAAATATGAACCAAATGTCCAACCCTATCGAAAATGATATTTCAAACTATTGAAATTATGAGAAACAAGGGACTAAAACCCTCACCTCTAAATTAATTTCAACAATCCAAATAAAATTCTCGAAAGACAATTGAAGGAAACTAAGAACCACAAATGGGTAACACTTTAATTAATCAAGCCAATAAGTCAACTAACAATTCTAAGAGTTCACCCTAATTACTCACTAAGAAGATACTACAATTTGAGAATTCAATATTCAACATAGTCTAAGTCTTTCAAATGATAAAATAAGACTGTTTATACTAAGTAAATAAAAAGAAGATATTTTCTTTATAATTTTACCCTTAATGAGTAAGGGCCTTGTTTGCTTGCCTACTTTTCAAATCCTTAAATTCAAGTAGTAGCCATTTGAACACATGACATTTTTTCTTCCTTCTTCTCACCTTGATAGACCTTCTACATATTTTAAGCCTTTCTTTGGTGACCCTCAAGCTCCTCTAATGCTTTTTTTTTCATGAACATTGCTTGTAGATATTGGAGATCTTTTGCTTAGCTCCTTGTCAATGGTCTTGAGGGTTACATGCCACTTATGTTGGTTCCATGTTTACTTTGCATGTTATCATCCTCCCCTTCTTGAAAAGGATTCATCCTTGAATCCAAAGATTCACCTACAACACAAAGAGATAAATCACTAACATTGCAAACATTATACTCACTTGGCAAGTCAATCATATAGGCTTTGTCATTGATTTTCTTGAGTACTTTGAAACATCCATATCCTCTTGGGCTTAGCTTTCCTTTACAAACATGTGGAAACCTCTCTATCAACACCCAATCACTTGGGTTGAAGATTACTTCCTTTCTCCCCTAGATTTTTTGAATAGACACCTTAGAATTGTTCTTTTTAATGGCCTTTTTGACCTTGGAGTGAATGCTCATCATCTATTTTGCCCTTTGTTTGGAATTTAAGCTCAAAACAACATTACTAGATAATTGAGTCATGATTAGCAGAAACAAAGGTTTAAAGGCATAACATGCCTCAAACGGTGACATTCCAATAGAGGAGTGGAAAGACCGATTATATGCAAATTCAATCAAGGTTAAATGGTCTTCCAAAGTAGTTGGGGTCTCTCTAATCATGCACCAAAGCATTTCCAAGACTCCTATTGACTACTTCAATTTGGCCATTCGTTTAAGGGTGGCAAGAAGTAGAGAACATAAGCTTGGTACTAAGTGTAGCCCATAAACTCTTCCAAAAGTGACTAAGAAATTTGGAATTTCTATCACTAACAATGGTTTGAGGGACTCTATACAATTTAAGAATACTGATCACAAATAAAGATGCTACATAGGATGCATAATCACATTTATGGCATGGAATAAAATGAGTCATTTTAGAAAATCTGTCCACTACCACAAATATGCTATTATGTCCTCTTTTAGTCCTAGGAAGATCCAACACAAAAATCATAGAGATATCCATCCATGGGCTACTAGGAGTAGGGAGAGGGGTATATTTACCTTGGGGCCGAGTCATAGATTTGGCATGCTTACAATTGATACATTGTCCACAAATTCGTTCCACATCATGCTTCATCTTGGGCCAAAAGAATTGATTCTTTAGACTATCAAATATTTTGGGTACCCTAATGTGTCCCATCAAATCACTACTATGAGCCACCTTGACAAGTAGCTCTCTCAATGAGCTCATAGGAACATAAGCTCGTCCATCCTTTAACAAAAACCCACCAACCAATTAAAACCTATCAACCCGCTTCCCTTGGGTAAGATTATTAAAAGTATCTTTGAAGTCGGAATCCCTAGGATAGAATTCCTTTAAGCTTTCAAATCCCATCATTCTAGAAGACAAGGTAGTCATCGACATAAACCTTCTTGATAGAGTATCGGCTACCACATTTTTCGATCCTTGCTTGTCATAGTCCTGCAAAAGAGAAGAAACAATACTAGGCAAAAAGCTAGTATTTTGGTTAGCATGCAATACAAGATAGGTGTTAACAAGGCATTCGGAACTTCCACCATCCACCTATGCTTCCACCACCTTTATTTTCTCCCGAATCTTTTTCATAGCCCAATAATCCTCATTCACTTGGCATGGAGTGAGAGGTGCAAGAACATACTTTCAACCCTCAATATCAAAAGTGTATTTGTTGGATTTTCCTTGGTGCAACACATCCCCATCAAATTGCCATAGTCTCCCCAACAAGAGATGATATGCCAACATGGATACAACATCACAAGTCAATTCATCACTTTACATATCCACACTAAACCGAATGCTTGCTTGTTTGAGGACCCTTATTTCTCCACTCTTATTGACCCATTATAGCTTGTAAGGGTTGTGATGATTTGTTGTTTGGATTACCATACATTCCACCAAAGAACTACTCACCACATTAATGTAACTTTCACTATCAATGATTAAAGAATACATTTTATCCTAAATTTTGCACCTAGCTTGAAGCAGATTCTCCCTTTGATCAAACACTTCTTTGAAAAGGGCTCTCATAATTCTTCTCATGACACATGAAAGATTGGAATTCACCTTCAAGTCTTCATCATTATCAAGCAAAGATTTTCCTTTCTCCATGAAACAAGCAAAATTTACCCTCTCATCCAACCTTTCTTCTTCATTTCCCTTCCTATCTCCTCTATATCACATCCTATCTCCTCTATTTCCCACTCTATCTCCTATATACCAATAATCTTGGCCTTTTATGCCATAATTCCACCCCAAGTCTCGAGGTCAGACTCTTTTCCTTTGTGCTCCATAAGTATCCCTACCCCCATGCTCCCAAAACTCATCATTATTAAGATCTCCAGGCATTTCATCGTAGAGAGAGATTTGGTATTGATAATTTTGGTAGAAAATTTTTGGTGCATTTGGCGGAGGTGATGGGTGACATTCATTAGAAGATGCATTTGATGCTTTTCGGAATGCAAGGTAATGGACTTGGTTCATTTGGAAAGTGGAGTTTTGGTGGCTTTGGATTTGACTTTGTAGAGGAAAACATAGATTATGGGCTTGTCCTGGGGTAATGGAAGTGGAATGCATTGATGCCCTCCTTATCTCCTCATTTTCAAGTTGAATTGCTGTCCCTCGATTCTCATTCTCCATCCCTACCAGCCTTTCCTCCATACCTCCCATCCTTCTATTTATTTTCGCCATTTGTTTGGAAAAGTAAGCAAGAGTTTCCATGATGTTCTTTGAACCTTTTCCAGTTGGACTTGTATTATACATGATACTTACAATATTCAACAAATAAGATTAGTAGCAAAAATCTCACATCACTCGTATGTAACTCTAAACACACCTTCTATGACATCGTCTCAAAATTGATAGTGAACTAGCTCTGCTCAATTGATTCAATGTCTCCTATCCTTTATGGTGGAGTAAATTCCTATGACTCTTGAAAGAAGGATGAATCAAAATAAGTTTAGGAACATAAATGAAGAAGAAGAAAACTAGAAGAAAGAGGCATAAGAAATACGGACTCAAAAAAACTAAGTAACAAAAGTAGAAGAGATTACTTGTTGTTACCTAATTTGAAGAATAAAAAATATGACTTAATTTTTAGAAACTAGTTAAAAAGTAATTAAAAACATCAATTAGTTGTTAAATAATTGAGAGATGAAAGAAAAATGAGTGATAAAGATGAAGAATTGAGTTCGGACACTTAGAAAAATATTTGAAGTCTTAAGGTGTTCATGACTTGAAAGGGATTTGATTTGATGATTAAAATTATTTAAAAATAGTTAAAGATGTTGTTACTTGCTAAATAATTGGACAATCGAAGCACAAAAATTTTAAAAAAAGAATCACGTTTTTTGGACACTTAAAAAAAAAAATTTATGCCCAAAAAACTTCCCATACTTAGAAAAATTTTGGGGTATGAAGAAAAGTTTGTGAAAGGTCTCTGTTGCACTACAAATGCGACATGATGCGTCTGGAATGAGCCCCTGAGCTGGCTTACTGATCTGCATTGTTATGGTACTGACTGGCATTGATTTGGCACTGACGTGGAAATTATTTTTTTTTGAATTTTTTGAATTTTATTTTTTTGATTTTTTTTTTCAAATTTCCACTAAGTCCAACAGACACCTTTGATCAACTTTAACTTGAGAAAAGTAGATCAAATGTACCTTTTGATCTTCTTTTTCTTCAAGAAAACTTGAATATCTTCAAGAACACGTAGAACACCAAGAACATGCACTAAATCCCAGCACCTTCAAATCAACTCAGAATTGGCTCAAAATTTAGGATTAGCATCCCCTTGATGTAGAGAACAAACTCCAATGATCATCAACCTTCAATTTATTCTCAATCAAAGAACCCATTTTCAAAATTTGAAAAGTTTGAATGCTCAAAACCCTTCAATGGTAACTTCACTTCCACAACTTCAAATTGAATGAAATTTGAGATTTAGGATAAGAAAGCACTAGTGAACAAGAATCAGTGTTAAAAACAACAAATCAAATGAAAAAGTTTTTGGTTTTTGTTGGGATTTTTGAATTTTTGAGTGAATCAAAATTTTAAGACCTAGATTTATGAAAACAAACCTAAACCTAAGCTCTGATGCCAAATGATAAAGATCAAACAAGAAAGAAAGGGAAAGGGGAACAAAATAAAAGGATATGTTGCCTTCTTATCAAATCCTTGAATTTTAGTAGTAGGCATTTGCACACATGGCCTCTTTGCTTCCTTCTTCTCACCTTCATAGACCTTCCATACATTGTAAGCCTTACTTTGGTGACTCTTAAGCTCCTCTAATGCTTTCTTTTTCATGAACATTACTTGTAGGTCTTGGAGATTTTTTGCTTGACTTCTTGTGAATGGTCTTGAGGGGCACATGTCACTCATATTGGTTCCATCCCTACTTTGCATGTTATCACCAAATATTGACCAAAGTCAAATTATGATTCAAATTCAACTAAAAATGCATCTTTGGGTTCAAACTCTTCGTTTTAACTCCAAATTCAATTTCGTCAATTCTCCTATACCAAATTTTATATTTCAGAGCTAAAGAGATCAATAAAATTATGTTCTGACCCCCAAAACTCAAGATGACTACAAAATGCAAATTTTTCAACTTTAATCCTTTAAGAACTCTTTGTTTAGAAGAACTCCAACATTTTACAAGTGTCACGACCCAACCCAAGGACCGTGATTAGTGCCGATTGGGCACCCAGACAAACACTAAGCCGGATTTTCAACTATAATAGCTAAGGAATCTAT
>JAOTQJ010036148.1:0-15583 GCA_025642045.1 Solanum sejunctum
TGGGTAAAACCTTCTCGACGTGGAAATGTGAACCCGAACCCATTCTTCAGATTTAAAAGGATTTTTCTGTTAGATCTTTTTAAATATTTATTGGTTTCCTAATTATCTGCAAAATTAGGTCGTGACTCTATTTTTTCTTTAAATTTCAAAAATTGGTTTTCTTAAATCAATTGAGTCTTAAACTAATTTTTTGATTTTCTTTTCAAAAAGACATTTTTCAAGATAACAGGTGCTAAGCCAAAATATCCTACAAGAGTACTTATACATATACATGATTTCAAAAGAGGCCATAGACATTACAAATCCTTTCAATGTATATTTAGCCTCAAAAGCCAAACCATAATTTCTAGTCATGATACTCATGCATAGGAATAGCTCATGCTCATGACAATATAGTGCAAGTACCCAATAAGTCAAAGAGCCATTAACAATAGACATTTATGTGATCACATTCTTGTCATAGCCATAATCTTATCAAAATCATTTCATAAAACATAATTGGGCTTAACCCACTTTAATATTTTCATAAAATCTCATGAACATGAATGCATATGTTATAAATAATATGAGAATGACACGGGTAATATGGATTCAAACTAAACTCAACCATACATTATAAGATTCAAATAAAACATAGGTAAAATTTACATTTAAAAATATAATATAGACTACCCATGCATAAATCAAGTTTGGAAGGGGGCATGCACATTCATATCTTCATGAGTTCAACATAAACCATCATAATATAGCTTAAAGAAATTTAAAATGAGTAGATAAATGTAACTCATACGTTACTTAAATTTAAGGAATCACAATATTTAAATCCCCAATTTAAAGTAAGCTAATAATTCATAAAAGTTACTTGAAAATAGTTTCGATCTCCTTGATTGAAAGGAGTGAAGGATCAAACCCTCATACCTTGACCCAATGAGGATGTCAAAGAGAAATTTGAAGAAGAGTTGAGTTTGTCTTGATTCTCAAGTTTGAAATCCATAAGAGTTCTTAAGAGGAGTTTTGAGAGAGTTTAAAAATGTGAGGAGTGAATTTTGAATGTAAGGAATAGAATTTAGGTCATTAGGAAGTCTTTAGATAGCATAGGAAGTACCAAAAGATCATTAGGATAAACCTAATTTATGAAAATGCCATTAATGAAACGAATAGAAAAATTTCACGTCACCACCTCAAGGAGAATTATACGGGTTGTGTGGCACTACAGGGTCCGTGTACTAGCCTATGAACCCTCACTTAGACAAATTTTCCTCTTGACGAAGGTTCTAACCATAACCCAATTGACGAAGGTTCGACTTTAAAAAGATGCAAATTCTTATTTTCCTTCTTTTCTATAAAAGGCAAAAATTGATGAGTATTACCCTAGAAAACCCCAAAAAGATTGCTCTTGGCTTGGGAAGAAGAGAGAAGAGAGATTCTAGTGCAACGAGGTCTATGACTGCAGAGTTTACGATAGCCTCTCTAGATTTTTTATTCGAAAGCTAATAATGGGATCTTCATCAAGCAACATCATCTTGGTGCCAAGGTAGGCTAGGTTTTCTTTCTTGAGTAGTTGTAACTTGTCCCCATCCATACTATAATGTATATTGATGGAGATATCATACTTAGGCCATCACACATGGAGTTATATTCACTAGACAGGTTATTATTGTTGTTAGGATGGGAAGGTATTATGAATTGCCCGTTCCTAGCGGCAAGAGTCTAGTTCTTGCTTAACTGTGATTCTCCTTGTTGGAGTTAATTAATGGCTTTATTAATGATTAATGGGTTACAAAGTTATTGAGGGATAATGGTCTTGGGGCACAGGATAATCAAAGGTGGAATTAGACATGGTCGTATATGCGTATGTGCATGCTAGTAAACCCCCATTGATCACTGTAGGTGATGACTTAACATTTCCATTTGTGTGCTACATGTCTGTTAACAACTTCATGGTATTTCTTGCATGTATGTGAAAAAGAAAATAATGATATGAAGCTAAATGATGATTTTCCATGATCAAATTACATGTAATGAATCTATTGCTTGAACTTGACAAGTCATGAATTATTCATTCTGGTTGGGATTGTGATTGTGATTATATTTGTGAATCGAGTATCACATTCTGATACATTATTGGATCGGGTGTCATGTTAGACACATTATTGGAATAGGTATCATATTTCGACACATAATTTATTAGGGTTTGAGTCCCATGAGGGGACTATTGTCTGGCCATTATTTATGAATATATTTGGTTATATGTGTGATAAAGGACAATTGATAAATTATAAATTGAACATGGTCATCTTGTGTAATAATTGGTATGCTAGAACTAAAGTCAAAGTGTTACTAAATTCTTTCTCATGGTGATGCTATCTATATTGTTGTCTTGTTGTGTGATGGTATATCAAGTTTCTTACTATATTGTGACAATCTATATGTGTCTTATAAATGGATATAAGATTATGTGCGATCAAGTGGAAAATAGTTGAAGGGTTATTGGGTTGGGACAAGATGACTTAAGAGTCACATATGTGGATGTCCAGTTGCTAGGTATGTTATAGAGGATGTGGGGGAAACTTCTTGAATTACAGTCTCTGTGCAGGCTGCCCTGGCGAGCAAACATAGTGGGGCAAAATGGGTAGGAAGGGAAGAAGCCTTAAGTTATCAGGATTTGTTTATCGATATGAGAGTGTTACTAAATCTCCTAGGCTAGGTATGGTCGATAACAATTAAATAAAGTGGTAAGGTGACTAGGTCTGAGTGGTGGTGTTAATAATTTTCAATTGGGGTTTGCCAGTGCATGTCTTGTCCAGTTGATTGCTTATATTGTATGATGGGTATCTAGTTAATCGATGATGCTTACCAGTACGTGTTGTTTGTATTGATACTACTCTTGCTTACCATTTAGGTATAGTCTGGTTGTAGGATTATGTTGTATCTTAGATAAAAATGATGACGTTCTCTAGTAGCTTATATTCATTCTTCCTCATGGTGGGAGCTGTGTCATAAGTTATTTTGTATTGTAAAATTATAATCTCTTGTACCTATTTAGACTAGAATCCTTGGAGTTTTTGTTGTATTTTCAAAGGTTTTTAAGTTTAAAATTTTGAAACTTTAACTTCGACTTAAAATTTTTGGGATCTTTTTATAGTTTTATATTCTTTTTTTTGTCTTCCGCAGGTTGGCAATTTAAGATTCTCTTATCTAGGTGTTAGAGTATGTACCCGCATGGCCCAGTGGGTTGGATTGTGAAAATCAGTACTTTCCTAACCTGATGCAAAATCACTGTCTAAGTTTTTGGATACTACTATCCCTTATTTCAGTAAAACTTCTATTTCTTTAACATATGAGCACGAGTTCAATTAGTACCAGCATTAAGAATTATATTGAAGGTGAAGATGTGAGTGTTACGTCTTGATCCTTCAATTGAGGTGCGACAAAAAATGATAAGTTATTTAATAGAATGATTAGTTGAGAGTTTAAAGACTTCTTTCATAATAGATTAAAGGTAACTTCTTTCATGAGAATTTGAAAATTTCTTTTGAATAGAATTGCAAAACTTTTTTTCGTGCCAAAAATATATCATGACATTCAACATATATGTCCACACATACAGTTTTGCAAATGAAATCTACTGCTTCTTTTTAACAAAAAAGATACAACAGATAGAAAAAAACGTGTATGTAAAAGCTTAAAAGTCATAAACGAAACCTGAAAGTATTATACCAAACTAAATAAAAATCCCTAGAGGTGGAAGCAAGGATGATAAAAAAAAAAGAAAAGAAAAAAAGAGCACCTTAATTTAGCTACTTGACTCTGCAAGACCTAGAGGCACCATCATGGGTAAAGTACTAGAAAGTGATAGAAATGAGTTTGTGTAAGATTTAGGTGTTTTTTTATTAGGAAATAGAAGAGTTGATCCATAGCTATTTAGAGAACCTAAACTTTTTTCATTTTCCTCTTCACTAAAGTCAACATTTCCCAGTTGAATGGACAAAAACTTCAAGGAAAAAACAAAGTGTGTTTTAATCCAGTTTGATGTTATTTTTTCAGAAATAAATATATCTTCACGTTTTTCTTCTAATCTAGTAAAGCAAAGCAAACTTAACCAAAAATAGCAAGCATAACTCACATGGTCAAGTTGCTTGCAGCATCTGATTCAAAACTCAAAATTTGTTGTCATCTATCTATATACAAGTTGGGACTTTTCTCGTATATTTAGAGATATTTCTTTTTTTATTTTCAAATATTTAGTCATGAGTGCACGTTTTTGTAAGTTGCATTCATGTTGGACTAACATCATTTAATGAACCTAATTAATTTGGGGAAAGAACCTCAATTAAATTTAAGTTTTCTAGAATGGACCTAATATATTCAGAGAAATAAATATTGACTAACTTTAATTTTCAGAGAATGAATTTGTCAATGAGTGATTACGCAAAGTAACAAAATTTATTCCCTTGAATTAATCATGTTTTGATAGTGATAATGTAATTGTATAGAGCGACTAACTACAACAATCTGCATTTCTATGGGATCAAAATCTTAGATAATTAGGAAATGAACCTAAAAAATTCGGAGAATGAACCTTAACTAACTTTAATTTTGTGCGAGTGAACTAGCTAATAAATGGTATTGTATATAAAAAGTTCATTTGCTGAAAATTAAAGTTGGTCAAGATTCATTCCCCCAACTTAATCACTTTCATTTACTAAAATTAAATTTAGTCAAGACACATTCTTTCGGATTAAAAGTGTCATTTACTACCCAGATTTTATATATATTTTTTATAAAATAAGTATTGAGATTTCTCTTCTCAATATAGAGAAATTCCTCTAATCTTGGTCAAAATTCTCTTTCTGCTTTTTCTTATTTAATTTTATAAAAAATCAATGTAAGTAAATTCAAAACTTCCAACCATAAATACACATCTTTGAACATGACGGTGTAATTTTAGGGATCTATTAACTACAACTATTTGTATTCTTCTGAAATCAAAATTACAAAATAAACATGACTAGTTCAAAAAATAAACCTTAACTAACTTTAATTTCAAGAAAATGTTCGTTGATTCGAGGGAATGAGCATGGACTACCCATTAATTTCAGGGCATTAATTTTTTAATGAGGGATAAACTGATAATACAAAAATTAAAGATTCATCTCTTCAATTTAACTGTTTTGCTCCCTAGAAATTTAAGTCAATGAAGGTTGATTTCACCTTGACTAACTTTAATTTTTAAAAAATGAACCTAATTAGTGGCAGAATAAAAAAATGAATCTTTAATTTTGCATTGACAAAAGTATGAAAAACACCCCTAATTATAAAGTACCAGAAAGTGATAGAAATGAGCTTATGTAAGTTTTAGATGTTTTTTATTAAAAAATAGAAGAGTTGATCCATAGCTATTCAGTATTAACAGAAAAGAAAGTGAGTCTCTTGCTAATATATATGATTGACCTCCCAACAAGTTACAAAGAGATTTATGAACTATGAGGTCATTTGGTATGAGGAATAATTGATTATTATATTGTATTTGATTAGCAGTATTAATTAGTCACAAAATTATTTATTCAATCATTTATACTACAAAATGATATAAAATCTCATTAATTAGATATATCACAATCCATGGGATCATATTATCTATCCCATTCCCTATACCAAATAACTCCAACTCTTTTAATTAATTCTAATCAAATATTGGGACAAGTATCTATCGATGTATTTAACATCATTGTGAAATATATGTCAGTTCTTTCCAAATTGTGGTGCGAAATGGTTTCAATGAAATGACTATAATTCAAATATCAGTACAAGGAACTCTAGATATGTATTTAGAATCCTTGTGAAATATGAAAATTCTGTAGCAGAATTTAAAAGTTGTGTTGAATAAAATTGTAATTTTGGAATTGCTTTATCATAAACTTCTTCCTTCTGAAAAGGTTAACTTAATTATTTATAGTCATATCGAATTGACTATTCTTTTAGTATTGTTTTATATAGTAGAATTTATGTATTTAAAAGCCAAATGCTATTAATCATGAACTTTGAAATAGAAAGAATTACACACTCACTTGAGAAAATAAGGAAAATTTTTTGGCCATTCAAATAGGAAGTGTTGACTTTTTTAGTGACAGAGTAAGTAGATAACAAGAAGTAATAGCTAAATGAGAATGCGCACATAGTGAAAAAAAAAATTAGGTTCTCACGACAGGTATGCATTAATTAGCTTTTATTGTGGGAGTTTGGGATCAATTTCTTAGTACCATACACCAAAAGCTTACATAAGCTCTTTCCTGAAATTTTCTACTATTTTACCATGCTAATAATAGGGGGGACGAAATTAAATCCAATAAATTCAACTCATCTAATCCGTTAAAGTTTGGACGGGTTATTTATTAGCTCAACTCAACTCAATCCAACTCATCTTAACCTGTTTAAAACTGGGTTGATATTCAACCTGAATGGACTCAAGAGAAATCTTATCAAAATATTTTTAAAATACATTTTTTTTAATTTGATACGTTTTATATAGTCAAAATAAAGAAAAATATAATTTAATTAAGTACTAAAATATTAAAAAAGAACAAACAAAGTAAGTAAAACTTAGTAAAAATTGAGTCGGGTTGAATCTTGACCCGCTCTATAACCCATCACTCAACCCATTTTGACCCAAGCACATTTGGTTTGGATTTAGTCTTGACCTGTTCAATGTCTTGACCCATCATACCAGCTCAAATTTTTTCTCTTTTAACATATATATATATATATATATGTATGTTTTCAATATGTTAGGGCTTTTTTCTTTACTAGAAAGAAGCAGAAAGTTTCATTTCCAAAGTTGTATAGATCTGCACATGTATGTTGACATATATGTTGTATCTATCAATCATTCTATCAAACAATTTTATCATTTTTCATTGCAACTATGACAAATAAATCAAGATCTAATGTTGATTACTTGACTTTCAGTGGAACTGTTAATGCTACTATTATTTAAACTCCTGCTAATATGCCAAGTTCTACTACAATAAGGGATGGTAGTATCTAGGAACTTGGACATAATGAGTTTTTATCAGTTGCCGATACTACTGATGAATTCCTATTAAACTAGAAGGATGTAAACCATTGCTTTTTGTGTGATCAAGTGCAAAATAGTTGAAGGGTTGTCGGGTTGGGATTTGATGACTTAGTGCCAGATATATGGTTGTCTAGTTGCTTGGTGTGCTAATGAGGCTATGAGAGAAAAGTATTGAGTTATTATATCCGTAGGGGCCGTCCTGGCAGGCAGAATCCTACCATGACGATCAAACCATAGCTAGATTGAACCCGCCATAGTGGGTAGGATGGGAAGAGGCCTTAAGTTGTCGAGATTTGTCTTATGTTAAAGGAGTTACTGAATGTTCTAGACTAGGTATGGTTGATAACGATCAAATATTGGAAGGTTGACTAGGCCCGAGTTAGTGATGTTAATAGTTTGAGAATTCATTTGGAGCCTGCCAAAGCATGTCTTGTCTAGTTGATTGCTTATATTGTGTGGTAGGTATAAAGTTCACAAATAATGCCTACTAGTATATATTGTTTGCACTGATGCTATTCTTGCTATACCTTTTTGGTGTAGTTAGATTATAAGATCAATGATGTTTTTAGATAAAAACAATGACGTTCTCCAGTAGCTTATATTCTTTCTTCCTTAAGATAACCATGTCATTAGTTATTTTGCATTGTAATCTTACAAGCTCTTACACTTGTTTGGACTAAATCATTGGGTGTTTGTTGTCTTTTGGAAGGTTTTTAAGTTTAAAATTTTAACTCTATACTCAAAAATTTTTGGGATCCTTTTTATTCTTGTGTTTTCTTTTATCTTTCGCATGATTTATTGGTTGAAAATTTTACGATTCTCTTCTCTAGATGTTAGAGTAGGAGTCTATATGGCCTGGTGGGTTGGATCATGACAAGTTGATATTAGATCCAAGATTATTAATCTCCCAGTACAAGAGCAAATATGGAGTAGAATCTTATGGATTGGTGCATTAACGTCTACGTCTAATCTTGGAGAAATTATGATCATTCTAGGAAATCATTCTATTTATCACTCCTTTTGTGTGGTCTATCACTTGTGGTATGGGTTGAGTCCAATTAGTATCTTTATAAAACAACATCATCTTGGCACCTGGATAGGCTAGGTTTCTTTTTTGAGTAGTTGTAACATGTCCCCATCTATACTATAATGTATATTAAGTGACGGGGAGATCATACTTAGGCCATCGCGCATGGAGTTATATTGTCTAGATAGGTTATTATCGTTATTACGATGGAAGGTGTTATGAGATTATGAATAGTGGCAAGAGTCCAGTTCTTGCTTGAGTGACTGTGATTCTCCTTGTTGGAGTTGATTAATGGATTTGTTAATGATTAATGGGTAACAAATTTGTTGAAGGATAGTGATCTTAGGGCACAAGATAATCAAAGGTGAAATTAGACATGGTCATATATATGTATGTGCATGCCAGTAAAGCCTCGTTGATCACTGTAGGTGAAGGCTTAATATTTTCATTTGTGTGATACATGCTTGTTAACTACTTCATGGTATTTCTTGCATATATGTGTAAAAGGAAATAGCAATATGAAGCTAAATGATGATTTCCGATGATCAAGTTACTATAATGAATCTATTACTTGAACTTGACAAGTTGTGAATTATTCATTGTGGTTGGAATTGTGATTATGATTATATTTGTGGATCTAGTGTAATATTAGAAACATTGTTGGATTAGGTGTCATATTTCGACCCATAACTTATTTAGGTGTGTATCCTATAAGGGGACTATTGTGTGGCATTGCCTATAAATGTATTTAATTATATGTGTGTGACAAAGGATAATTGATAAATTTTAAATTAAACTGCTCATCTTGTGTAATAATTGGTATGCTAGAACTAAAGTTGAAGTGTTACTAAATTCCTTCACATTGTTATGATATCTATATTGTTATGGTATGGTGTGACGGTATATCACCATTTTTTTACTACATATTGACTATCTATATATGCCTTATAAATGGGTATAAGACTTTGTGCGATCAAGTGAAGATTAGTGGAAAGGTTATTGGATTAGGATTAGATGACTTAGAGTCAGATATGTGGATACTTAATTGCTAAGTGTGTTGATGATGATGTGGGAAAAAATTATTGAATTATTGTCTCTGTGCAAGCCGCCGTGGAGAGCAAAATCCTACCATGGTGGGGCAAAATGGGTAGGAAGGGAAGAGGCCTTAAGTTATCAACATTTGTCTTTTGGTAAGGGAGTTACTGAATATCATAGGCTAGGTATGCTCAATAACAATTAAATAAAGTAATAGCTTGACTAGGTCTGAGTTAGTGGTGTTAATACTTTTCATTTGGGATCTGTCAGAGCATGTCTTGTCTAGTTGATTGCTTATATCATATGGTGGATATCTGGTTGATTGGTAATGCTTATCAGTACGTGTTGTTTGTATTGATACTACTCGTATTATACCATTTTGATATAGTCTCGTTGTAGAATTAGTGATGTTTCTTCAGTAAAAGTGATGACGTTCTCCAGTAGCTTCTATTCTTTCTTCCTCGTGGTGGAAGCTGTGTCATGAGTTATTTAGTATTGTAAACTTAGAAGCTCTTGTACCTATTTATACTAGAATCCTTAGAGTGCTAGTTGTATTTTCAAAGGTTTTTATGTTTAAAAATTTTGAAACTTTAACTTCAACTCAAAATTTTTGAGATCTTTGCAGTTTTATCTCATTTTTTTAATCTTACACATGATTTGTTGGTTAAAAATTTAAGATTCTCCTTTTTAGGTGTTAGGGTAGGTACCCGCACGGTCTAGTGGGTTGGATCATAACATCAACAGTTTCCTCACCCGATGCAAAATCACTAAGTTTTTGGATACTACTATCCCTTGTTTCAGTAGAACTTCTATCTCCTAACATATTAGCATGAGTTCAATTAGTAGCAGCATTATGAACTCCATTGAAGTTCAAGATGTGAGAATTAGGTCTTGATCCTTCAATCGAGGTGCAACAAAAAATGATAAACTATTTGATAGAATGATTAGTTGAGAGTTTAGAGAAGTCTTTCATAATAGAATAAAAATAACTTCGTGAAGAATTTGAAAAATTCTTTTGAACAGAATTGTACAATTTCTTCTATACCAAAAATATATCATTGTATATCCACATATGCAGTTTTGCAAATGAAATCTACTGCCTCTTTTTAATGAAAGGATACAACATATTGAAAAAAATCATGTATGTAAAAGTTTAAAAGTCATCAACGGAACTTGAAAAGTCTTACCAAACTAACCCAAGTAAAAATGCCTAGAGGTACAAGTAAGGATGATTAAAAAAGAAAAAGCACCTTAATTTAGCTACTTGACTTTGCAAGACCTAGAGGCACCATCATGGGTAAAGTACTAGAAAGTGATGAAAAATAGAAGAGTTGATCCATAGCTATTCAAAGAACCTAAACTTTTTCATTTCCCTCTTCACTAAAGTCAACATTTCCCAGTTGAAATTCAACTATTGAATAGCTAAAAAAATGCCTTGTTTTCTCAAGTGTAATTCTTTTTAATTCAAAGTTAATGATTAGTTATTGGTGTTGCTGTGCTTTGAAATACATAAATTTTACACAAAAAGCTCTAAAATAGTAGTTAGTTTGATAATGTTATGCCCAATCGATCAAGCTTTTAAGAAGGAAAGAGCCTATAATTAAGCGGTTTCAAAGTTACAATTTCATCAAGTGAAGCTTTGAACTTTTCTAATACATAACTATCATATTTCACAAGAATTCATATCGAGAGTTACTTGTATGGACATTTTAGGTATAGTTATTTCATTGAATTTATTTCTCACCACCATATGAAAAGAACTGTCATATTTCATAAGGATGTAAAATACATCAGCAACTACTAGTTCCAATATTGGATTATATTTAATTAAAAGAGTCAAAAAAATTCCTTTTAACTTGTTGGAAGTTCAACCATATTTTAGTAAGAAACTCACCTTTTCTCAACACTCTTGTCCAATGCATGATAATATGATTGTCCTAATTATCTAGGAATCAAATTAACCTTTGAGGAAAATGAATGAATTTAACTTGACAATTTTTAAATAGCTTATACTTTACTAACATATATCCTTATATTATACAAATATAACCTGAAGGAAAATTTGTCCTTACAATTTATTTTGCCACTGCAAAATTCTTTGCCCCCTCCCCCTCCCTCATGCATGCTTTCTTGCAAGTCTAATTGGTAAACCCCACCCCACCCACCACCATTAACAACAGCAAATAAACAAAAAGAAAGTCAAGAAAAATGAGAATCGCCTGTGACATTAAGCCAGCTTTTAAAGAATACAACATCTAAAAGAAATGCTATTAAATGGTGGACACATAAATGCAAGTGCTTCGAACAAGTCCAAAGCAATATTTACCTAAGTGTTGCAAATATTTTCTTAAACAGTCACAATGAGAAAATCTCCAATTGTCTGAAAACAAAAAAATACAATTTTGTCATATAGTAAATAATACAAAAAATTGTGATATACGAGTACACAATTACATAAATAAGAGGAAGAAGTATAGTTTTCAAAAAGTGCTCTCTGGGCATAACCCTAACACCGTCATACCCTAATTTTGCCTATACTTTTTGGTGGAAATGGCCACCGCGACCACTCCTTCAGCGGGGGAGGAAGGAGCAACCATAGCCCATAACAATTGAACCCACTTATGCAACTTTATTAAAACCACAATCAGCCACCAGAAAATTTATTCCGATAAAGCAAATTTCATACTTGCACGGAGAATCAAGAATCGTATGGGAACAAGAAAAGATTGATCAGATGATGACTAATGAAAACCGTGAATATGTTGTGATTGAAAAATTTTCAAATGAATGGCCTACATCCAAGATCTTAGAAGATTAATTGTCAAATAGTGTGAATTAAAGGGAAAGTGTAATATTGGAATGCTAATTAACATTCATAACTTGATAAGGGCAACACAATTTGAAGATTATATGAATCTGCTATCAAAGTCTATGTTTTACATCATGCATCATAATTGGTCATGCCCAATAAAAACTTAGAAATCGGATCTATTATTTGATCAAGAAAAAGAAACTACGATGGTGATTGAATGGATATTATTTTGGGCATTACCACCAAATCTTTTAGGTACATAAGCTATTTTATCACTAAAAATAGTTGTTGGGATACCACTATATGTTGATATAGCAATAGAAAATCAAACAAGGCTAAGTTTTGCGAAGGTCAAGATTAAAGTAGATTTATTGGGAGAGTTTTCCAAGCACATCATAATTGACATGAAGAAAAGAATGAGATTTTGGAAAAATGGATAAAGATCAAGAATGATTTCGTGACAAAATACTATAAGACATGCATGAACAGAGTCACAATGAGAAATAATGTCATATCATTCAATCAAATTGAGGCAAAAGGAACCCACGAGGCAACTTCCACCTCAATCATCTAAATCATGGCTAGAGAAAACTTTTCGTAAGAGCACTTCAAAGAGCAACATGGATGAGAAGAATCAAATGTGCTCAAGTGTCGGGACGAAGAATAAATCAAGCAATGTAAAAGGTAGCAGTATAAATATGCATGCTACATCACTTGATAAAGTGAAAGATCAAAACTTGCTGAGAGATAACATGGAAAGAGTAAATATTCAATTGTTATGGGGTCTGTTCTGGGGAGTGAACCTATCAGAATTACTCGGGTTCTTAATCATATTACAACACCAAAAATATGTGAAGATCAAGCACAATAGGCACAGAATCTAATGGCAGAAACAGAAGAACAAATTCAACAAAGAACTCAAAGAGGATGAGGATGTGGAGGAGAACATACATATATATAAGCATAGCGGGAGATTTATCTCCTAGGAACACCAATAGCTTCAAGTGTAACTCCTTCAAAGAGAGATCTATGCTTCCTTTACCAGTTTAAACAAGGAGAAACAAGGAAAGAATCATCAGTTACGATCAATGAATACAAAGATAATATTTTGGAACATTAAATCCATTAATTCTCAAAATTCATTTGAGGGCGTAATAGAACTTAATAGAAGACATCATTATTTATTTTTAACTGTAATGGAACCATCCATTTATGTGATACAATAGAGCTTGAACATTACAAAGGTAAACAAGAATGTGTAATGACACTTTAGGTCATTTTGTCTTTTTCAAATTATTTTCACTGTTAGAGCATTCTTATAGCGGCTTCACATCATGTATGACTACTGGTACTGGCAACACAGTCGCCTGGTCATTCGTTAGGGAGTTGTTTAGTTTTTCATGTTTTGGAAGGCCTTGTACCTTGAAAAATTAATTTTTGTGCAATATATGGCTAAATAGCTTTAGAATGAAATTCTTATAGTTCCATCAGCTCCAGAATGGCCAAATCAGGTTAGAAAAATGGTCGACTCAGAACTGGGATTTTCAGTGTGAGTTTGTATCGAGTTTTGCATTTTAGCCTTTATAATTGGCCAATAGTTAACCTTAGTCAATATTCTTGGAAAATGTGCCCGAATGAAAATTCTAATAATGTGATTAGTTCTGATATGTTGAGTTTGATCTAAAATGAACCTTCCTTTGGTTCCTGAGCATTGTGTATTCATTTTGAGCCCCTCGATGAAAATTTACTAAAAATAACAATGGGAGTGGGATACACAATCAGTCAAAACGAGCTTTTATGAAAATCTTGATTGCGCCATTGAATCTGAAATGTCATTTGGAAAGGTAGCATAGTTTATTTGCATGTATTAGGTATTGGATTAATTACGAGTACCTTGTCAGAAATTAGAAGTTGGAAAAATCATCTTCCTTAGCTGATGAGTTGGTGTTGTCGCTATAGTAGCCCTAGCTTGTTATGGTGACCAGGGGCTCACTGTAGCGGCATTTGCGTAGGGCAGGGGTGTCATTATAGCAACCAATGGCTCGTTATAGAGACCAAGACCTCTCTATAGAGAGGCTCGTCCTCTTGGGGAGGGGTAGCTATAGAGACCCACAATACCCGTGTGTCCTTATTTTTTAACACTTTCATTCAACACTTTCCAAATGATTTCTTGATCATTTTGAGCTCAAATAGGTGATTTAAAGGCCCAAATTCAAGAAACTTTTGTGATAAATGCACTGGCAACATCGGAATGTAAAGTTGAAGCTTTGTTTAAGGTAATTTTTGTGTTTATAACTGTTGTAAAGTGCATTTTTAGATTGGATTTTGGGAAAATTTTTAGAGATGATAACTTGGACAATTGGACTCTATTTTTAGTGATTCTTGAATCTGTATTGGGTGAAATTCCACAAGCACCATCATGGGTGGTTCATTTCGAATTTCAAAACTTGTTTGTGGTAAAATTTCCCCTATGGCTGCTGTTATTTCTTGATTTAACTAATTTTTGGGGTTTTGGTTGATTGCCCATTTAATGTTAATTTTCAATCCAAATTTAGTTTCTGCATTGTTAATTGAGTTGTGCTTGTTGTTCTAGATTAGTTTTTGAGGCTAATTTTGACAATTCTTGATGCAGCTTCCATATTTTTCATTTTAGGCCTCGAAATCAATCCATCTCTCTTTATTGAAAATTTAGTGTCAAAATGACTATAATAATCTTGCAAGTCTAATTTTGATAGTATGGTAGCATTTAGAGGTCGTACAAAAGGAACAACTCTAGCAAAGTAAATTGGAACAAGCATGATAGACCTACAGGTAGGCTAGGGCTTCCCTTTCTTTGGACTGAGTTGGTTAGCACAAAATCATGTTGAGTTGGTTTGAAATTGCACAGGGTAGCTGATATTAGGACTATTTATACGCCTAATAAGCCAATAATGCCCATAAATAGAGTGAATTCGAAGGACAAATTAATAGAGTCTAGGTGTTTGAGTGTCGTTTTCTCTTATTTTGCTGATATAGGGCCAAGTGCGCCTGTTGGTTGTGTTTCTGCAGGAATTTACTTTAATTGGGAAGTTTGGGGTTAGACTCGGACTCGATGGAAGAGCACAACCCAGAACTCGAAGGATAAAAGTTGGTAGAAGCAGCCAAAATACAAAGAATCCACATGGCAAACTTGGGACAAAGTGGCAACAGCTGAAAAATACAAAAAGGCGCAAAAACCCAAGGAGGTGCAAGGTCCACGTCGCGGACATATTCAAAATTGTGCAGAATTATCCAATCAGCAAATTAAGTGAGAATATAGGAAAACAAGGGGTCCGTATTGTGGACCTGAAGATCCGATGGGAAAAAGTCAAAAAATGGGATCTTTATTATTTCTTTATCTTAGACTTTAGGTTTTATTATTGGTTTTTACGCAATAAGTACTGTAGAGGTGAGGGAGAACTTTTTTCCACCAATTATTCGGTTAGTTTGATCTTTAGATTTTGGTTTTGGATGTTTTCCTCTTCATTCATGTTGTATTCCATATCCATGAGTGGCTAAGCCTCTATATTCTGGGATTGTAGCCATAGACTATGTGTAGTTCTTAACTTTTGACATCTATGAATGATTTCTTTTGATTATTCCTATGTTATTT
>JAOTQJ010036159.1:760-15582 GCA_025642045.1 Solanum sejunctum
AAGAAAACTATTTATATTCATCTTACATTTATGTCCCCTGTCCTTAGAAAGCATAGTTGATTGATGAGAGCTACCCACCGAAAAAAAGGGGTGCTCCTTCCAAGAAAACTATTTATATTCATCTTACATTTATGTCCCCTGTCCTTAGAAAGCATAGTTGATTGATGAGAGCTACCCATCGAAAAAAAAGGGGTTATGTATGATTTTTCTTTTTTTTTAAATCCTAAAAAGTCATAGTTCTTATATATATATATATAAAAAAAAAATGGTCAACATTTTTTTTAAACTTATTATAAAGAAGTAATCATAATATCACTATTATTTTTTATAAATATGTCGTGTTACATACCTCAAATAAGAAAAAAAATGCTATATAATATTTATTGATTTCAAAGTCCTAAATATGAGAAAAATAATTAAAGTACTATTTTTAAATAGTTGAAAAATAGAATTGATTATTTTATATAAAGCAAAATCTTTTAATTAATTACAAAAAATTCAAATAATATTATTAAAGACATTCACGCTTTTGGAGATTAGCAATAGGATCACTTGAGGCTTTCGTTTAACTTTCCATTTAGTGAAGTTTTACAAAAATAGTCTTACTCTACGTAATTGAAAATTTGAAAAAAACTTTAATTTTTTCACAAATGTTACCATGCAAGGCATAATTTTGGTATTATTTTTATATTATATATCTCAATATATTGTTCACGAGTTTTGCTCTTGAGGAAAAACTTTCATACTATCTTCTTTTTGATATATCTTGTTAAATTGCTTATAAAGTATAATGATCTTGAAGGTCATTTTTTGAAATTTTTAAAAAGTTATCATTTTATCTTTTTTGATAGTTGTTTCGAGTCCTATTTGATTAATTTATGAGTTTGATTTGGAGTCTCTATTGAAATACTGTAAATTTTGGAGGTTTAGAGTTTTGAAGCCTTAAATTATTCAAAAGTGATTTTTCATAACAACCAAAGCTAGAAGTCTCGAAATAAATTTTATCAATTTTATCAGCTCCAAAATGCAAAGGAGGATTGTCAGTGTAATGATCTTAAAGGTCATTTCTTGTATTTTAAAAAAAATATCATCTAATCACTATTTATAGTTGATAGTTGTCCTAGATCTTATTTGATTGATTTTGAAAGTTGATTTTTGAAAATTTTGAGAAAACTTGAGTTTTTGATAAAGATTTGAGTTTTAAAGGTTTAAGCTACTTAGTTTTGAGTGGAGTTATTTGAAGTTTCGAATCTCGAAATAAAATTTTGGCGATTTCATCAATTCCATAATGTGAAAATTGGTCTAGAAAAGTTGTCGGAATTAGATTTGGAGTTGTAATGTGGATTTGAGGTTCGAAGTTGGAATATGGCTTAAAATTTGACCAAAGGTCTCGAAATGGAATACCAATAATTCCATCAATTCCAAAATATAGAAATTGATCTAGGACAGTTATTGCAATCAGATTTGAAGTAATGTGGACATAAGGTCTGAAGTTGGAAATTGAGTTAAAATTTTACAAAGGTTTGACTTTAGTTAACATTTTGAGTTCGAGTGATCAGATTGGATATTTGATGGTTTCATAAGATTCTAGAGGTGAATTTATCTCTAGAATAAGTTTTGGTACAATTTTTTGATGTTTCAATAGCATTTTAGTATTTGAGTGTCTTGAATTGTCCTAATTATGACTTATTGGATTTTGGGTTAAGGAAACTCTGAATTTATTTTCTGATGATTCCATTGAGTCTGAAACATCGAATGTAGTAGGAATGCATATATGGTTTCTATGTAACGGAGTTCCAACAAATTTTGAGGGTCCATTCGATGATTTGTGCCTTGTGTAAATTACTGATTATGGTGCAATTGAGTTCCTTTTCGCGTTTGTGTCCAAGACTCCCAGATCATAATAGTTCTGTGTTACAATAAAAAATCTGAGTGTAGTGGCACTCACCTAACCCACCAAGGTGAATCAGCTGAAATTTGAACATTCCAATATAATAATAAAAGTGGAAGATTAAACAACGTAAAATAGTAGATAATCATAAGAAAATCAAACTAAAATTATCCTGGAACTAGTGTGACATGTACAAGCCTCTAATATTAAGAATATTCAAATGGTAAGATAAGTCTCAATGTCTAGTCCTCAAATAGAACATAACATAAAACAAAATCTTTGAAGATATGCTGAAGAGGTAAGCAGTTACTTCTTAAGGGATCCAGAAGCTCGATCCTATAACTGAGAAGATATATCAAATAGGACCGGACTTACAACTTAAAAAATATAGTAAGAGGTGAGTAGCAAACAACACACTACTCAGCAAATGGAAACTAACCTAAAGTAAAGCAATAAAGAATGCAAGTACTCCTATCCTCTCAATCACATACCATCGAATATACATCTGTACTCAGTAAAGTTTCAGCACAATACAATTACAAATGACATAAATATATATCTATCACATAGCATCATATCTCAAAATATCCAATTGAATATATAGAGTCAAATGGTATAGTAGATATCCAATATCACAAGCAAAACATATAATAATATCAAAGAAGGAATGAGATAAGATGAAGTGAATACCATAAGATATAAATAATGTGATTAAACGTCAAATAATCGTGATAAATATTTGTTCGACTATACACATTTATTGATCAATGTATATGTATCAGAACAGAACCCATAGAGTTCTCACACAGACCATGTATCTGTGAACATTGTCGGCAATGACCTAGGCCAATGCTCACCCATCCGAAAATGACCACAGACCCAATATGAGTCGGCATATTACCTCGACTCGTCGATAGAAATCTAGGCTAATCATTGATCAGTAGAGACCTCGTTCACCAATCCACATGCTACCTTACTCATCTCTCGGTTGTAGTCATCACAAGTATCAATGCACAAATAACAAGTGAATGTAATGTACACAATCTCAATATCATCATATCACAAGTATCTCTTTCATAATCATGAGTGCTACAAAATGTCCACATAGTTCATTTACTCATAAACAAATATTCAAATCTCATCATCAATTAGCCAGAACCATTTCTCATTGGCTTCTCATCACAATGGAGCATCAAGCAATTCATGTTATCATGGTATAACAATCACTTTCACAAATATAGAAATAGGCAAGATGTTCATATTGCATCATTTATTCACAACTGATTAAACATTTCATTATTTTCCAACATTTGAGTCATTTAACACATTACATAATACTCACAATATAACACAGTTTTTAATTACTTTTAGTCATCATAACTTAAGACAATTAAACATTTGAGTTCGTACTTCACAAGCAATTAGTTCATAATTTCCAATAACATCTCATCATACGCATTTAGCTCAACATTTCACATAAGAGATTTAATAGATAATTCCATATAATATAATTCAAAGTTTAACAATCAGAACATCATAAACACTTTTACATTATCAACAATGGCATCAAAAGCTCATTTCACAAAATTATCTCACAAGTCTAAGTCAACAACAATGGACATTACCACAGCATTCAAGTCATACATGTCATCATTTCTACCTCTTCATTACTCAAATCATATCCACTGGAATAGTTCACTAATCTCCGAGTTTCATATTGAAAGGAAATTCTAAGTTTAATAAATTTAATAAAGGTTAGGGTCCACTTAATTCAATCAATAGCCAAATCAATCAAAAATTGAACAACTCACACTTTCACAAGTATTCACAATCCCACAATTATTTCAAAAGTCAACGATTCACAACATTTACAATTACCCAATCCAAAATACCATGATCAAAGTCTATAATAGTATAATTCTATCTCATTTTATACCATAAATCACCCAAAACCACATAATAGGATATACAAGGTTCAATCATACTTAGCAAAAGGTTAGAAGTCCTCTTACCTTAATCAAAATCTCAAACAACTCCAAAAAACCTTTTCCTCTTCTCCGATACTTCAAATCACCGCAATCTTGAAGGTTGAACCATACACGAACTAATAAATCGGATGAATTAATCCAAAAATCGACTCCAAATCACTATCAAGAATGAGACATACACTTCAAAAGGAGTCAAATGAATACCCATATTAATAAGAATCGATCCGCGAATAAAATGGTCAAAGTTAAGTTATTTTAAAAAAATTTTGAATATGGAAAATAGAGTTTGTGGATGAAAACCTCATAAAATTTGAGTAGAAATTAATGAAAAAAATCATTATTTAATGTTTGAATCATGTTGTTGAAAATCCATAAAAATTGGAGGATTGAAACCAAAAATTTTAAGCCAAACTCATAATTTAAATACTGAAAATGAACGAATTTTTAGGAAGCTTATCCAAATAAAAATCTACAAAAAAATCTTGTCCAAAATTGCACCTCCAAGCTTTTAAAACTACAAATATGAAAGAAAATGATGGAGTAGGCAAAATGGGGAAGAAGGGGCTATTTTCAGCAAATAAAATAAAAGAAAAAGAGATTGTTGACCTCGTTGACCGAACATTGATCGCGGTCAACTTGCACCAACTCCCTTCAAAACATATCTTTTGACCCCCAAAACTCATCCAGAACCATATAAATAAGAACCAAATATGCAATCCTATGGAAAACGACGTGTTGGACTCGATGGAATCATTGAAATTTGCATTAGAGCTTCCGAACTTTGAATGTTGACCAAATTCAAACTATGATTCGAATTCAACAAAAAATGTAACTTTGGGTCCAAATCTCCGTTTTAACTTCGAATTCAATTTCGTCAATTCTCCTGGATCAACTTTCGCATTCTAGAGATAATAAGATCAATGAAATTGCATTCTGAAACCCACTCAAAATGATCTCAAAACTCAAAACTTCAAACTTTAAGTCTTTAAAAACTCTTTCTTTGGCAAACTCCAACTTTTTACAAAGTTTTCAAAATTCAACTTTTAGACTTAACCAGAAATAACTCAAAACAACTTTTGAGAAGAGTATAATGGTAAATTTATGAAAAATATCAAAAATGATCTTCAAGATCATTACATCATTTACCACTAAAAATCATGTTCGTCCTCGAACATAAAATAAAGGGAGGAGTCTTACTAGAAATAAACAAGAGTCGAAAATATAATTCTCAAAGTCATTAATTACTTCCAAGTAACCTCATTTTTAAGAGTTATACCATCATAATGTACTATCAAGAATAAGACTTACAAGCCAACATGAAATTCTGCCCTCCAAGAATAACTATCAAGTTGGAAACTATCGAATAAACCAAATTTGAACCAACACTCTCATACCACATCGTACACATCAGGACGAACTTCCACCCACGAGGCCACAAGGCAACTAAGATCCATTTTCAATGATGGCCAAAAGTGAATCCGAACCAATCATAGCCAATTGCAATATACAAACCATCACAAACCTCATCCAAGTTTCGTTCTCTTAACACAATCCTCTCCAAACTTAAGTTTTGCAATTCTAATACTTAGATAATGCATACTCGTAAGAGAGAATCCAATTAAACTGGACTAAAAGAAGGTAACGACTAGGAAAGTCAACTAGTGACCGATACTCCTAAACTTATAAAACCTCAAATAACACTGTTCAGATGCTAGAATAGTAGCCAAATTAGGTGTGATATCTTTTTCATGAGCTGCAATTATTAAATTAGAAATCAACCTCAATTAGATGTAACAACCTTTCAAGGGGAAAATACCTCAACATCCACTCAAACACATGTTCCCTCATGACAAACTAAAAATAATTCTTGATGATCGTATGAATTTCGATACCATAAGCATATAATCTTTATTATCACTAAGTATTTATACAACCCATCATGATAGTCTATGTTAACTTCTATTAATGAAGTAGCATCCATCTAATCCAAAGTCATCAATACATAATAAATTGTAAGTCCTTTCTGTAATACTTGCATGAGTTACTTATTATAATTGAACAATCCAACCTAACATGAAATGCAAAATTCCTCACGTATCACTCTTTGTTATCCAAACCAAATTAAACTTTCTAAAAGGTAATTGATAATCTTTCATAGCCTAATGGTGAATCAACTCACCTCATATTACACAACTCAAAGCCAAAATTCATACAATTTATAACTTTGAACCATGAATCTGTACATGATATCTAATCTCCTTCATTTTTCTTAACTTGTATCTGTCATCAATATTGCAAGGATATTTGAATGCTTAACTCATACTCATGACGAAATCCTAAGTACTCAAACCCTTTGATGTCCAAGGCTCATCTACTCGCTCATAACTCATTTATTGTCATGATTTCTTAGAAAAACTCCACACCAAATTGCTTTTTAATTCACCCAACTACTCAAATACAACTTCATTAAGTTTTTTCACCATCAAAAGTAGCAGAGCCTATAATCAAAGTCATGCCCAAAACCATTTAAGATGCTCAATAACCAACATGATCAATCATCTTATTTCCTGACTAATCTATACCTCATAGATATCTAAAGATCACATACCCTAGTTTATCATTAGTTGTTTTTTCATATATCTTATCGTGCTTGTCATTAGCAACCCAAATTGTACTAGCCACTGAATCGAAAGCCATAAAGAAACCTATTCTCGCACTTGAGTCAATCTTCTGCAGACTTCTCTCTCAATTCTTACCCAACAGTCTCTTAACTCCTCTAATACAGCTTTGACCATATTACCATATGCTGAACAAGGTAACCAAAACTATGTCATACTACAAAACTGATCTTATAATTGATATGGTAACCCAATCCCAAAATCAGCCAAATTTACTAACTCAATCAATTGTCCACATGCACGTTCTTACTAACATTCTCATTTACATTCATACAAGTGAACTTGTCCAAACCTCATTAGTCCATATGTTTGCTATCTCAATATCAACGACATCCTCTTGGTTTATAATAAGGTTATCACTCTCCATATAGATTTCTAAAATAAAATCCACACTTAAACATATTAATATCCATTTTAAGATTTACCACTATGACTTTCCTTATGACCATTTCCAAACTCAAGCATCCATAGCAATAACCAATTGGTTCTCCCTAATGTGACAGTAATGCCAAACTCCACTTTCTAAGTAAGTAAAATAACTGATAACTCTTTAATAACTAGTCATCATGTTGGAAGACCAATACCTCTGTAACACCCTGTCTGTTGTCATCTTGAAAAGAGTAAAACTTCAGGATTTCAGCTTTGGTCTGATCCTATGAGCCAGTCTATGGCCCGTAGCAGGAACCACGGGTTGTAGATAGGTTTATGGAATGTGCCTAGTAAAAGGATAAAAAATTAAAATATTTATAAAAAATGACTTATGAGTTACATAGACAGACTGTATAAGAAACCACAACCCATCAAAGGATTTGTAGAGAGGAGCCTTAAAGGAGTCAAAATTTTTCTAAGTCTATAACTACTTTACGGAAGGACCTACGACCCGTAAATAAGTCCATGGGTTGTCTTACATATTCATGGATTAGAAACTACAAATTTTAGAAACTCTACTTTTGTGACATAAATTTCTGCAAGATGAGGCACAATCTATAGTTTCATCCACGACTTGTAGAAAGGGTTTCGTGGATGGCTCCGATAGCTTTTAATGAAGGGTGTTTTTGACATTTATAATACTCTAAGTCTTAAACTATGTCATTTTGGCTATCCTAACTGACTTAACCAACCTAGCTCTTATAAGTTCTATTCTTAAATCATTTAGAGCCTTTAATTCTTTAAAAATTCTTTCAAGGATTCTCAATATTTCTTTCTCTAAGTCAAGGATTCCATTGAAGCTAGATCTTGAAGATCTGACCAAGGCTTTTCTAGATTTTCATTTTTAATTCTAAGGATTCTACTTGATGTATGTAGAGCTTCATTTATGAATTAGTTTTATCCATGAAGCCCAATCCAAAACTCTTTTTTATCAAAATTTCATAATGATTTCTTATGAATTTTAAGCTATGCTTCCTAATGTATGGAATATGATTCCTATATGATGATTATACTTATTTATGCATGAATTATGATGAATTACTTGATGTATATAATTTTCAAGCAAAAGTATATAATTTAAAAGTATGCATAATTTAGACTTAATGATTTGAAGTGGATTCCCTTATTAATGATCTAATTTGATTTCAATTACATGTTTTCTCTATGAATCTTGTCCAATTGCATGATTTTGACTCAATGCTCATGGACCTACATTTAGTCCTAGTCTCTTATGATAAAGCTACAAATTTTATGATTATGAACTAAAGCATGAAAAACATGTTTTAAATGATAATGATGATGCTATAATAAAGAGGATGATGAAGCCCCAATATTTATAATGATAATGTTAAGGTGGGTATGTCTACCCATGCTATGATGAAAAACAAGGTAGATGGATTATTCTTATGACATGAGGTTTTATGAAAGATTATGATGATTATTTTAAAGTAATGAAGTATGAACTATGTTGAAAGTTATATATATGCATGACTTATGTTGTGGGATATTTATCACAATGAGATTTGGGATGGGGACTCGACTAAGGGGTCCTTAATGTAAAGTTTACCTCTACCATAATTACATGCAATCATAGAGATGATGATTATATGCCTGTATGATATTATGTTAGTGGATCCACATAAGTAAATCATACACCAAAATGGGAAGGTTCCTGTAAGGCTCATGTTAAAGCACTTACCTAAATGGGAAGGATCCCGTAAGGTAAGGTATAGTCTACCCTAACAAAGTAGGCTACTTTTTTACTTGGTGTAGATATAACATCAGGATTCTATGTAATAGTCCGCATGGTTTTACATGTCAGTTGTGGTGTTATTTTGACATATATATGTTAAGGTTATTAATGGATATAATAATGTTTCTTCTCATGATTTTTTAAGCTTGCATGCTCATGCATATTGTGTCCTTAACCTATTGATAATGATTATGCATATTGATTGAAACACCCCCAAAAAGTGTCCGAAAATGTGCCTCGAAAATGTCCATATTCATAATTTTTATATATCTCAAAATCTATGTATGTTATCAGAAATCTGACTTCATATTCATGATCAAGGGGAAAATTGAGTGAAAAATTGGTATAACTCCGATTTTAGAGCAACTGTAAGTTTGATTTCCAAAAATTCACGAAAAATAGTAAGGGACCACGCCCCTGGCGCGACGCATCCAGGGCGCGGACTATTGTATTTTTGTTGTCAGTTTTTTTTTAATTCGGCCTAAGGCCTTGGGGTCTTGGGCTTAAGCCTCCCTATGCATAAACACACTTATACTTAGTCATTTTTTTAACTCCATATCATTCAAGACATTCCCCAAAACTCTCTCTAACACTTAGCTAAATATTTTATCCAAAATCAAGTATCTCGAACTCATTTTAAATTCAAGAAATTCATTCAAGCTTCAAGTTCTCATTCAAATCTTCATCAAGAAAATCTTCAAAGTTGAGGTATGTGGGTTTCAACCATTGGGTTCTTTCACCCAAGGTGCCCAACCTTCCTTTTTACATAAATTGCATGTCTCTAAGTTGATTTACTTATGAGTCTTTTTGCTATGAATTTGGTCATAAACTATGTTACTGTTTCATAAAAATGTGTCTGTTTAAGCATATTTTGAGCTTCAAATATATATTTTATTATGAGATTTGATGAAGGGTTTCAATGTATATTACATGAGGGTATTACTAAGTGTTGGTGGGTTGATTTACATTAAGTTTTCTCATATGATTTCACTCTTGAATTGGATGATTTTGAACTAGCATTGCACACCCACAAAGTATTTGATAAAATGTCAAGTTAAGGACTCTCAAGATTTCTATGATCTATTGCATGATTTATGCAACTCTCGGTTGTTGATGAGTTATTAAGTCCTTATGCTAAGGTTTATACACTTATGGATTGTGAAGCCTACTAGATGAGGTTATGAAATACGTTATATGCCTCACCCTCTAGCACAAGACTAATTTCTATATGAAAGGGTTATGAACTATGTTGTACATCTTACCCTCATGTATGATTTGATGTTATGCAATGTCTTATACTCATATGAAGGGGTTATGAACTATGTGGAATGTCTCGCCCTCATATGGAATTCAATATTTTATATTATCTCATTTTCACATATAGGATTTATGGCCTATGCTACCATTCTACCCACATATGTTGTTCATCATCTCATATTTATATGTAGGGGTTATGACCTATGCTATCTCTTTACCCTCATGTACTACCCATTATCTACTAGATGGGGTTATGACCTATGTCATGTCCCTCACCCTCTAGTACGAGGTATTTGGATGATCTTATCATGTTATCTTATTGTGTTAAACAAGTTATGTAAGTATGATTATTTTCAAGCATTGTTCATGCATGGTATGTTGCTAATGTATTATCTCTTGCTAATGATTATGCATTTTGATAATGTTGTCTATCTCTTATTGCATTGCATCCTACATACTTAAGTAAATTTAAACGTACTAATGCATACTCTATGCCTACATGATGTTATCATGTAGGAACCGGAGCTCCACTTGATCCTCCTCCTCCTCCACGTGGCTAGTGCTATCTTTGAAGCAAGTTTGGTGATTCTTCAACTCTAAGGACGATATCTGTGGTCTTATGTTATGTAAAGACTCTCTTTCTTTTATTCTATGCTTTTGACTATGAGGGTGAGCTCAGAAAGTTATCTTAGCCATCGCTCAATTCTAAGTTTAGAGGTGTTGTTGGATAAGTTATGTAATGATGCTTTGAGCTTTGACTCTCTTGACTCTTGTATGTTTTAAGCTATGAAAGACTCCCTTAGCCCCCTTTTCCCCCTTATTTTATGTTTTCTTCTTGATGTTTAATTGCTTTCGCAATCAAAGATGTGTAATGATATGCTAAGAGGCTTGTTTGAGGGTCCTTTCAGGTTCCCCATTCGCCGTATTACATTTAGGCCCTAGGTATGGGTCGTGAGATTGATATTATTGTAATATAGCTAGGGGTGGGTACTAAACAACATGGTACTTAGCAAATAAAACTAACCTAAAGTATAGAAATGAAGAATATAAACACTTCTATCCACATAATCACATACCTCTGAACTACACATCTGCACTCAGAAAAGTCCCAACACAACAATATGGATACACCAGCATATCATAAAAGACTATTTCAGGATATACAGTGGAATTCCAGAGTCAAGTGATACAATAGTCTAACGATATAATAAGCATTCATGGTATTCACATAATCCAGTTTTCAAAATGTACAAAGCTCAGATCATCGACATATATTACAATCTATCAATCTTAACAATATACAGCTTTTAAAGCATTCATAACATCACACTTAATACACATTACAACTTCAGAAAAGAATGATATGAGATGGAGTGAATGCAATGAAATGTAAATAATGCGATGTAATGTCAAGTAATTGTGATACATGTCTATCCTACAGTATACATCCACTGATAACCTCAAGCCGAAATCCATGGGAGACACACATGGACCATGTATCTACTAGAATTATTTCTTTTTAGCATTTATTTTCTTATCTAGTCAGAACTATTTCTCTTTAGCTATTTATTTCTTTACTTTTTCTAGCTGAAATCATTTTCCTTTGTATTTTCATCATCAATGGAACATCAAACAAATTATGTCATCATAGTACAATAATCATGTTCATGAGAATAAGAATATGCAAGATGTCCGCATGAATCATTCAATTCAACATTCAATTCTAAATAATTCATAAGTTCTCAAGTATTCACAATACAATTTCAATATCATCATAAACTAAATATCAAAATCAAGTAATTCCCATTTTCACAATATTCAAAATTCCATATTCAATTCACAAGATAAGAATTCACATTATTTACTAGTACCCAATCTAATGTCCCATGATCAAAGCCTATATTAGTACAATTCTAATTCATTTCATGCCAGAATTCACCTGAACCTTCACACATAGGATAATACAAGGTTTAATTATATTTAATCAACGGATAGAAGTCCAATTGTCTTAGTAGAAGTCTCAAATCAAGTTAATTATATGGCTTTTCCCATTCTATAATACTCTAAATCTCTACAATCTAGTCAAAAATAGTATCACAATCACATTATGAAATTAATGATCATGAAATCAAGCAATTTGGGTAAATGGGGGTAAAATGGTCCAAAAGTTTCATATCAAAAAAGGTCACCAACATTTAGAAACTTTATATAAAAATGATCCTCAAGTAATAACAATTCTAATGGCGAAAAACCTTTCGAAAAAGGAGTTAAAATAAGGTCACAATTACTAATTTTGGGTTAGAAATCAAAGTCTGAGAAATTTTAATTTTTTCTATTAAAAACTCAAATTTTCAAGTTAAAATTATAAATTAATCAATGAAAATTAAAAAAATAGATCAGGAATTAGTTACCCAATGATCTTGCCTTGAAAAACCTTGAAGATTCTCTAAAATATTTGAGCTTAGAATATCAAAAATGAAGAAAAATGATGAAACTGTCACTTTTAAATCACATACTATTTTAGGCATTTTTGTACTTCGTGAACACGAAGAATTACCTGCAAACATGGAGAATCACCCACAAATGCAGAGTCCTACTATCCCTAACACTCTGCAAATATGAAGATCAGTACAACAATTGCTTCGCTAATGCGGAGCATTTATTCGTGAACGCGGAGGTCTAGTGACTTGGCCTCCGCGAATGCAGGAGCAAGGCAGCGAATGCAGATGTGTTGCGCTAAATATTATATATCAGCAATTTCACATAATACACAATTCACAGAATGGACCCTCAAAACTCATTCATAACCCCGCGAACACAAACCAGACCGGTAACCCTACCAAAAATAATGTTTCAGACTCAATAAAAACATCAAAATTAGAGTTTGAGGCCTCTTTGGCTCGTAGCTCAATAAAATAAAGAAACTAGTGAAAATTTAAAATATTCAAACTACCTCGAAAGCTCTAAAAATTATAACGAGACTATTTTTAGCGTTAGTTTCACCATACAGAACCATTGAAACTGTCAGAATTTTGGTTTGAGTTTCAGAACTCTGAATATTGACCAAAGTCAAACTATGATCCAAAATTAACTAAAAATACAACTTTGGGTCTAAAACCTTTGTTTTAACTTCAAATTCCGTTTTTTACTTTTACCTAGACCAATTCTGCATTCTGTAGCTGATGAAGTTGATAGAATTGTATTTTGATACTCAAAACTCCAAATGTCAAGAAAACTTAACATTTCCAACTTTAAGCCTATAAAACTCTCTCTTTAGTACAACTTCAATATTTTACCAAGTTTTCAAATTTGACTTTTATACTCCGTTAAAAAGGACTAGAGGTAACTTTTGAGAAGGGCAATATAGTAATTTTATCAAGAAAGTAAAAAATGACCTTCGAAGTTATTACATCATCCACTACTAAAAATAATATTTATCTTCAAACATGAGATAGGAAACATACCTGAAGGCTCAAAAAGCTAAGGGTATCGGGCACACATATCTGTCTCTATCTTTTATGTAGCCTCACTCACGGGCCTATGGTGCCACTGGACCTTCACTGAAATTATCTCCTTAGTCCTTAACTTCTTCACCTGCTTGTCCAAAATGGCTATCGACTGCTCTTCATAGGTTAAATCTAGGCTCTACTCAACTGAATCCATGGAAATCACATAAGACTCATCTGAATGAAACACGACAACATAGAGACATGAAACACAGGATGGACTGAGGATAGATTGGGTGGCAAGGCAAGTCTATAAGCTACCTCTCACACTCTATCCAGAATCCCAAAAGAGCCAATAAACCTTAAGCTGAGCTTTCCCTTCTTCTTGAACCTCATAACACCCTTCAAAGGCGAGACATTCAACCATACCTTGTCACCAATAATGAATGCTAAAGGCCGAATTTATCTGTCAACAAAACGTTTTGGCGATTCTAATTTTTCACCAACCTACTCTGAATCAACCACACCCGCTCTAGATCCTATCTTAATATATTTGTATTCATTCTCTCCACCACTTATAAGTCAAACCATTCGATAGGCAATCTACACCTCCGGCCATACGAAGCCTCAAAGAGTCATTTAAATGTTGGAGTTCTATATTTTGATGTAAACAAACTCCACCAAGGCCAAGTGTTGATCCTATCTGGCACCAAAATCAATGACACATGCTCATAGCATATCCTCCAACACATGAATGGTCCTTTCAGACTGCCCATCCGTCTAAGGGTGAAAAGTTGTACTCATATCCAAACGGGTGCCCAAACCATGTTGTAAGGCCCTTTAAAATGTGATATAAATAATGAACCACGGTCTGACACAACAGAAATTGAATGTCACGCCCCAAAGTTCAATTAGGACGGACCTACATCCGTTGCCGATAAAGCTCAGGAGAACAAACTATATCTATGCACTTTTAAGATATATTATGAGGGATTTCTGTAGTGAACATACCCTTATGCTAGTAGACAGTAATAATAATACAAAAGAAAATACAAATGGCTAGGCCGTTGGGGCCACAGTGCCTAAGATACGAGACATGATTATACTTTAATTTACATAGTATATAAAGCCTCTAGATAATGAAAAGTATTGGACAAGGGTCACGAGAAGCCCCGCCTTAATTAACTATACAATACAACCATTAAACTTTAGACACACACAAAGCTCCAAAACAACCTGGAGCTTGATAACAACAGCTGGATGTCATGTACTCTACTGGGGAGATCTACTAGCACCTGTACCCGCAGCATAAAATACAGGTCCCCTGCAAGGGACTCAGTACGAGATAGTGTACTGAATATGTAAGGATGCAAATATTGT
>JAOTQJ010036191.1:0-15580 GCA_025642045.1 Solanum sejunctum
GGGTATTACCTGTAACACCCCACACCCTACAGTACTAGTACAATGCAAATGAAACATGATATGGTTTGGTCAAATTAACGCCCATTTTTTTTAAAGTGCTTGAATTTCATGTTATAGGGAGATATGTGCGTCTAATGCTTAAGAGGGCCGAGTGTATAAATGTTTTGTGTCAAATTTATATCACAGACTTAAATAAAATGAGAGAATTGAGGTACTTGTAGGACTTAATAAGTTAGCAGGTGAGTCACCTACTTACTTAACTTAAATTTTCTAGCTAAACTTATGAATAAAGTCCGTGTTAAAGGTATAAATTTGCCCGTGTTTTAGGATCACCCATGTACTATATTTTCATCCCAAGAAGGATATTAAAAAGGTCCCACATATAGCACAACCCACTTGACCATTTGGGCCCAAAACTAAGAAAAAGTTGGAAAATAGGCAGCTCAAGCCCATCAACTTGGTGATCCATTTAGGCAAAGTGTAATGGCCAACCTGCTGGATAACCAGCTTGATAATTTGTGGTATTAAGTGGTCAAACTGTCAAAAGAAAGGAGGCCAAATTAGTCCTTTAAAAAGGGGTTACAAGCAGCAAAATTCATTCACTCTTAGACTAGGAAAATTTTAGCTTTCTCAAAACATTATTGTTCCTATTTCTTAACCTAGCAAGAAGCCACAAGGGCACTTCTAGGGTTCCTAGAGAAGCTATACACCTATAAGTTAGTGGTGAGTCTGTTTTCACATATATTTAGTATGATTTTCTTATGAAAAACAACAAGTATATGCTAGTATGTTTATGCTGGAATTTTGGGACAGCATGTATTTAGAAAGTTGCTGCACACTTGCCTTTTTTTATAGTGACTTCTCTTTGGTTTTTGGGCTATATTATGAAGAGAAATTGATAGTCTCAATATGTTTTGAGTTATAAATATTACCCTAAGGTTGCTACCCTGATTTTGGTTTCATTAAACCAACGAGTTTTGTTGTGCTATCCTAGGGGTAATGTTGACTAAAACTTGTGGGCTGTTGGATGGAAGGCTATTAGCTCACGTCCTTTATGAATTCTTGAGTGCTGTTATAAGACTATTTTAGGAATGTTTGCATGTCTAAATGTGTTGGAACAGTTTGGTTAGAATTAGAATAGGTTTGGAATTGTTGACGTCGAAATGTAGCGAAGGAAGGTAACGTTGTGCTGTCCATTTTTAGGTTGTGTAGAATTATTATGCGTTATGATTTGTGGACTATTGCAAGGTTGTTCTTCCACTAAAATAGGTTGTACATGATGTGTACATGAAAATATGTATTAGAAAAATATGATTAGGGGCGAAAAGGTTGAAGGAATACGCTTGGATTTATAAATACCCGCTTGCTGCCCGTTTTTTTTTTTATGTAATTGGGCATCCAAGATGTATCTATTGGCTGCTAATACTAGTTTTATCACCTACTACATTTTAGATAAGTCTTTTGGGGAAGTAAAGGTTATATCAAGGTAGTAACAAGGTCATACAACGAAGTATGTAAGGCTAATTGATTTTGCAATACTTGGCATGAAATCTAGATTCTTCATTGGCACATAAAGGCACTTGTCAACTCCGACACAACTATTAACTGTGTCTCCACTATTTCACAGGTTTACATGCTTTCTAACATAGTCACCTTAAAATTTGCATATATACTTAGATACCAAGTTACATGGGTTCTTTTTACAAAATAAAGTTCACGAGTTGTTCCATGTCATATGCATTTCATTATTTGTGTAATGTATAATTTTTCATTGTCATATTGTCTTGTATGATTATCTACAAGTCACATGCTACATATATAGTCCTACAACTCCAATATTGTGACCACCAAAAGAATAATATCAAAGGTAATTGAAAGGTAAAGTATATTGTTTATTGCTGGGTGGTAGCCCGAGGGGTGGAAGAATCACCTAGCCAGGGACGATCCTATCAAGGGTGGTAGCCTGAGGGATTAAGGAAGAACCTAGCCAAGGATGATCCCGATATAGTTTTACCACTGATCAGTTGGTCATTTGTATTATAGCTGTGCACAAATTATGTAGTAAAGGTATAGTAATATATAGAACATAAAGTACATGATTCCAAACTATAAACAAAGGTGGTCTCCTATCTTGCACCAGTGCATGGTCTTATTTGAGTTATTACGTCACATATAGTATATCCTACCTTACATATTCAATATATTATCTCATACTGACGTCCCTTACGGGACCTGTATTTCATGCTGCATGTACAGGTGTTAGTAAATCTCCCTAGTAGGAGTACAAGATACCCAGCTGCAGATACCAAGCTCTAGGTTACTCCGGGGCTTTGTCTGTGTCTAGAGCTTATATGTTTATATTGTATAGTTAGTCAAGGGGGGACCTATTCTGACCCTTGTCAGATGCTTTCTCTTATCTAGAGGCTTTATAAGCTATGTAAATTAAAGTATAGTCATATCTCGTACTTTAAACACCATAGCCCCAACGATCTAGCCATATACATTTTCTTTTGGTTTGTTATCACTGTTTATTTTCTTAAAGGCGTTTCGAGCATAGAAACCCCTCATAATATGCATATAAAGCGTATAGATATAGGTTGGTTCTCCCGAGCCTTATTGGTAATGAGTGCCAGTCCACCCTAATGCGACTTTGGGCGTGATAGAAGTTATATCAGAGCTGGACATCCTAGGGAGTCTTCAAAGCAATGTCGATGTAGAATCTTATTTCGATGTGTTGTGCGCCACATTTATAAGTAAGAGGCTGCATGGCATTTAAGAGCTGTTACTTTCTTTCTATTCTTTAGATCTTGCTATATAATCAAGTGTAATAGGTGCATTATGTCTAATTCCTAAATTATTTTGTACAATAAGTATGCCAGAAACAAGGAAGAACAAAGGTAAAGGGAAAGGAGTAAAAGTGTTAGTTGGTATACCCAATCAGGTGAGACAACGAAATGTGGTTTGAGAGAAGTCTTTATCACAGACATCCCCAACTCTTGCAGTTCCTGATGAACTTGAAAGTAGTGAAATTCCCCCAGAACCACCTATTGATACTACCATGCACGATCTAAGAAATGCAGTCCAACTATTGAATCGTATAGTTGCTGGCCAAGGTCAAAGGCAGGAAGGTCCAGTCAGGGGTAAAGGTGGTACGAATACGGTAGCTGGCACAAGTATACATGATTTTCTTAATTTTGACCCTTATGCTTCACTAGGTTAGATTCTAATGAAGATCCCCAAGACTTTATTGATCAGATTTAGTGCACTTTACATGTTATGCACGTGAGTGGTATAGAAGTTCTCGAGTTAGTGACATATAGATTGAAGGGTGTAGCTATATTATGGTATGAAGCTTGGAAGCAATCTAAGGGTATGGATATACCTCTAACTACCTAGAAAGAGTTTAGAGAGGAATTTCTTGATCATTATTTGCCACTAGAGATTAGAGAGGCCCGTGCAGATCAGTTTCTGAATCTTCTCCAAAGGGAATATGAGTGTGAGGGAGTATAGCCTTCAATTTAATTCCCTGACAAGGAATGCTTCTAATGTTGTTGCTACCACGACAGATAGAGTTCATCGATATGTAGATAGGTTGGATATGTATCTGGTTAGAGACTGCACCATTGCTTCTTTGAACAAAGATATGGACATAGCGAGAATGCAGGCTTTTGCACAAAAATTGAAGGATCAGAGGCAGAGGAGAAGGACACAAGAGTTGGAAAGGGGTCAGGCCGAAAGAGCTAGATCTACAGGGCAGTTTACACCATTGTAAGGTGAGCTTAGGCCTCAGTTTTCTAATAGACCGCCCAGGCCATCATCCTTCTACTCTGCAGTAAGTACTCCACCGCAATTTTAAGGCTCTCGAAGTAATTATATTGGTCAATGATGTGAAGGGCAAGGTGCCGGAACAATGGGCTATTTGGCAGGCCAACAAATATCTCCTAAGAAATCTTGTAAATAGTGTGAAAGGAGTCATCCGGGTATATGTCATGTTGGGACAGATGTTTGGTATTAGTGTGATGCGCTAGGGCACATGATGAAACATTGCCCGAGGAGGCATACGGGTAATATAGTATAATATAAGGGATCAACTATTGTAGTATCATCATTAGTTCCTCCAGCAGGTAGGGTCAGCAAGAACCTATGGGTCATGGTAGAGGTGTTAGAGGGGCGGCTAGCTCTAGCGTGGTCCAGAATTGCACTTATGCACTCAGGAGTCGACAAAATTTGGAAGCTTCACCTATATGGTCATAAGTATATTGTCCATCTTTTCACATAATGTATATGCATTAATTGACCCTGGTTCTACATTACCATACATCACTCCACTAGTTGCTAGAAAGCTTAAGAGAACACCCAAATTATTGAACAAATCATTTAAAGTGTCTATACCAACCAGTGAATCTATTATGGCTAGAAGGGTTTATTATGACTGTGCAATAACTATTTGTGATCGTGACACATTGGCTAACCTTATTGAGCAAGAAATGGTGAAATTTGATGTTATAATGGTTATGGATTTGTTATTTTCTTGCTATGCAAGAAAAAGGATAATGGAAGAAGCCCTTCATTCCCAATATTCCATCCATCCAGGAACAACTATGATGTACCATGACCTGAAGTGGATGTTTTGGTGGGGAGCCATGAAAAAGGACCTTGTAGAATTTGTGGCTCAATGTCCAAATAGCCAATAGGTGAAAGTAGAACACCAAAAGCCAGGAGGATATATGCAGTGTATAGAGCTTCCAACCCGAAAGTGGGATTTGACCAATATAGATTTTGTTATTGGTTTGCCTCGCCCGTTTCATAAGTTTGACTCTATATGGGTAATAGTTGATAGACTCACAAAGTTCGCATACTTCTTGCTAGTTAGGAATGATTATATAGCTGAAGAGTATGCCAAGCTATACCTCAAAGAGATAGTCAGGCTACATAGAGTCCTAATCTCCTTTATATCTGACCGAGGATCTCAATTCACTACAAAGTTTTTGTATTCCTTCCAAAGGAGTTTAGGGACACAAGTGAATTTGATTACAACCATAAAATAGACGTTCAAGCATAACACACCATTCAAACACTTAAAGATATATTCCTAGCTTGTGCACTGGACTTTAAAGGTAGTTGGGTAGACCATTTGCCACTTATTAGATTTGCCTATAATAACAGCTACCACTCGAGTATCAAGATGGAACCTTATGAAGTTTTGTATAGGAGAAAATGTAGGTCACCAATTGAATGGTTTGAAGTGGGTGAAACCACCTTGCTTGGACTAGATCTAGCACAACAAGACATGGAAAACATTAAGGTGATATAACAATGACTACAAATAGACCAAAATCATCATAAATCATATGCGAATGATAGAAGGAGAGGACTGAAATTCTCAGTAGGGGATTGGGTATTTTTAAAGGTGTCTCCAATGAAAGGGGTTATGGGATTTGTAAGAAACAAAAACTAAGCCCACGTTACATAGGACAATATCAGATTATTAAGAGGTTCGGGCAATTTGCATATAAACTAGAGCTACCCCAAGAGCTTTCCATAGTTCATCCAGTTTTTCATGTCTTAATGCTTCAAAAATGCATAGGTGACCAATCCCGTATCACTCCTACTGAGGATGTGCAGGTTACATAAGAAGTCTCCTATGCAGAGGTACCTGTTGCTATTCTAGATCGTCAGGTTAAGAAGCTAAGGAACGAAGAAATAGCTTCAGCAAAAGTACTTTGGAGGAACCAGCAAGCAGAAGAAATAACATGGGAAGTTGAGGACACAATGAAATCAAAATACCATTACTTATTTGAAGCTAAAAAGGATGTCCAAAAAGCAGAATTGGGACATTAATAGGTACGGGTTATTGAATACTCAGTGTGTTGTCAAAAGTTTGTGTAAGTAAAGGTTTAAACTTGGTTAAGCTATTCAATTATGTTAATATTTCAGGATGAATGTTCCTAACGCAAGAGGATGTAATACCCTACACCCTACAGTACTAGTACAATGCAAATGAAACATGATATGGTTTGGTCAAATTAGCGCGTATTTTTTTAAAAGTGCTAGAATTTCATGTTATAGGGAGATATATGCATCTAACGCTTAAGAGGGCCCAGTGTATACATATTTTGTGTCAAATTAAGAAGATCACAACCTTACATGAAGTGAGAGAATTTAGGTTTTTGTAGGAGTTAATAAGCTTGCAGTTGAGTCACCTACTTACTTAGCTTAAATTTGCTAGGTAAACAGAGATGAGGCTCAACATCGAATTAGTCCAAATCTGATTATTGATAAAGTCCGTGTTAAGGGTGTAAATTTGGCCCATGTTTTAGCATCACCCATATACTATATTTCCATCCCAAGAAGGATATTAAAAAGTTCCAAAAGATAGAACAACCCACTTGACCACTTGGGCCCAAAACTAACTTAGAAAAAGTTGGAAAATAGGCAGTCTAAGCCCATCAACTTGGAGACCTATTTAGGCCCAAGTGTAATTACCAAGCTGCTGGGTAACCACCTTGATAATTTGTGGTATTAAGTGGTTAAAATGTCAAAAGAAAGGCGGCCAAATTAGGCCTTTAAAAAGGGGTTACAAGCAGTAAAATCATTCACTCTTAGACTTGGAAAATTCCAGCTTTCTTAAAACTTTATTGTTCTTATTTCTTAACCTAGCAAGCAGCCATAAGGGGACTTATAGGGTTCTTGAGAAGCCTTAGACCTTGACTTTAGTGCTAAGTAAGTTTACACATGTGTTTAGTGTGCTTTCTTATGAAAAGCAAGAAGTATATGCTACTATGTTTGTGCTAGAATTTTGGGACAACATGTATTTAGAAAGTTGCTGCACACTTGCTTTTTGTTTTGGTGACTTCTCTATGGTTGTTAGCTTATATTATGACGAGAGATTGATGTTCTTAATGTGGTTTGAGTTATAAATATTACCCTAAGGTTACTGGCCAGATTTTGGTTTTATTTAACCGACGAGTTTTGTTGTGCTATCCTAAAGGTAATGTTGACTAAAACTTGTGGGGGTTGGATGGAATGCTATTATCTCACGTCCTTCAAGACTTCTTGAGTGCTATTATAAGACTATTTTAGGTTTGTTTGCATGTGTAAATGTCGTTGGAATAGTTTGGTTAGAGTTGGAATAGGTTTGGAATTTTCGATGTCGAAATGTAGCGAAGGAATTTAACATTATGTTGTCTATTTTTAGGTTGTGTAGAATTGTTTTGCGTTGTGCTTTGTGGGATGTTGTAATTTTGTTCTGGCACTAAAATAGGCTGCTCATGAAAACATGTATTAGAAAAATATGATTAGGGGCAGAAAGTTTGAAGGAATACGCTTGGGTTTATAAATACCTGCTTGTTGCCCGTGTGTTATTTTTTTAGTGTACTTGGGCACCCAAGATTTATCTATTGGTTGCTAATGCTAGTTTTATCACCTATTATGTTTTATATAAGTATTTGGAGGAAGCGAAGGTTATCTCGAGGTAGTAACAAGGTTATACAATGAGGTATTTAAGGATACTTGATTTTGTATTACCTGGCATGAAATCTAGATTCTTCATTGGCACATAAAGGCACTTGTCAACTTTGACACAACTATTAACCGTGTCTCCTCTCTTTAATAGGTTCACATGCTTCTATACATAGTCATTTTAAAATTTGCATACATGCTTGGATACCAAGTTACGTGGGTTCTTGTTACTAAATAAAGTTCACTAGTTGTTCCACGTAAAATGCATTTCATTATTTGTGTACAATAATCTTTTTCATTGTCATATTGTCTTGAATGATTATCTATATGTCACATGCTACATATACAGTCGTACAACTCCAATATTTTGACCACCAAAAGAACCATCTCAAAGGTAATCGAAAGGTAAAGTATATTGTTTATTAATTGGTGGTAGCCCGAGTGGTGGAAAAATCACCTAGCCAGGGATGATCCTATCACGGGTGGTAACCCGAGGGGTTAAGGAAGAACCTAGCCAGGGATAATCCCGATACAGTCCTACCACTAATCAGTTGGTCATTTATATTATATTTGTGTGTAGATTATTCAATAAAGGTATAGTAATATAAAGAACATAAAGTACATGATTCCAAATTATAACCAAATGTGGTCTCCAATATTGCTCCAGTGCATGGTCTCATTTGAGTTATTACTTTACATACTGTATATCCTGCCTTACATATTCAATACATTATCTTGTACTAATATCCCTTATCGGGGACCTGCATTTCTTGCTGCATATATAGGTGCTAGTAGATCTCTCTAGTAGGAGTACAGGATATCCAGCAGCAGATACCAAGCTCCTGGTTACTCCGAGGCTTTGTCTGTGTCTAGAGTTTATATGTTTATATTGTATAGTTAGTCTAGGCGGGGCCTGTACCGATCCTTGTCAGATGCTTTATCTTATCTAGAGGCTTTGTAGATTATGTAAATTAAAGTGTGGTCATGTTTCGTACTTTAAATACCATGGCCCCAACGGCCTAGCCAAATTCATTTCCTTTTGGCTTATTATCATTATTTATTTTCTTAAAGTCATGTCAAGCATAGAAACCTCTCGTAACATGTATAGAAAGAGCATAGATACAGGTTGGTTTCCCAAGCCTTATCGGCAACGGGTGCCAGTCCGCCCTAATGGGACATTGGGCGTGATATTACCAAGTATTAGTGCGTGGATTTACACTAAGTTTTCTCTCATAATTTCACTTCTAAATTGCATGGTTTTTAACTAGTATTACACACCTACCAAGTGTTTGATGAAATGTCTAGTTAAGGATTTGAGTTATTGAAGTTCTATTGCATTGCTTTGAGTTAAGTGATTTTATGATGATAAAAGGAATGTATGTACATGTCGAATTCATGAAAATTATCTATACTATTGCAAGTTCCTATACCTTGTTGAGGGGGTTCTATGCCTCAATCACCTTGTCAGGGGGTGCTAGGCCCATACTACCTTGTTGAGGGGTATATACGTTGACCACCTTATCGGGGGGTGTTAGGATCATACTATATTGTTGAGGGGTATATACCTTGACCAACTTGTCAGGAGGTGCTAAGGCCACACTACCTTGTTGAGAGGTATATACCTTGACCACCTTGTCAGCGGGTGCTAGGCCCGTACTGCCTTGTTGAGGGGTATATACCTTGACCACCTTGTTGGGGGTGCTAGGCTCGTAGTACCAATTGAGGGGTAGATACTTCAATCACCTTACAAGGGGGTGCTAGGCCTTGGATTCCAAGTATTTGGTGCTTGGTCTATGATGGTGGTCTCTTCCTACACATGTATTACATTCTATCTAAACATGTTTTACTCAAGCATTGATCATGCATGCCATATTTGTAATATACTATCTCTTTCTTATGATTATTGTAACACTCTACATCCTACATGTACTATTCTATGCAAATGAAACATGATATGGTGTTTCAAATTAGCGCCAATTTTTAAAAGTGCTTGAATCTCAAATTAGAGGGCGATATGTATGTCTAAAGCTGAAGAGGGTTGAGTGTAAATAAGTGTTATGTCAAATTCAGCAGATCACGACACTAAATAAAGTAAGAGAATTGAGGTGCTTGTAGGACTTATAAAGCTAGCAGGTGAGTCACCTACTTGCTTAGCTTAAATTGCTAGCTAAATGGAGATGTGGAGTGACGTCGAATTTGTCCAAATCCGATTATGAATAAAGTCCATGTTTAAGGGTGTAAATTTAGCCCATGTTTTAGCACCATAAAACGACTATATTTTTATCCCAAGAGTGATATCAAAAGGGCCCAAGTACATAACCACTCACTTGACTAATTGGGCCCAAACTAAATGAAGAGGAATTAGGAAAAATGGGCATCCAAGGCCAATCAGCTTTGAGATCCATTTAGGCCCAAGTGTAAAGGCCAAGCTGCTGCATCATAAATTTATTTATATGTGTTAATATATGGTCAAAAGTTCAAAAGAAAGTTGGACAAAGAGACTCTTTAAAAAGGGCTCAAAACAACCCCTTAAGTCATTTCACTTTGGAAAAAATTTTCAGCTTCCTAAAGACTCTTCTTTTTCTCTTTACTTCACTTCATAAGGTAGCCAATACAACCCTTTAGGGTTCTTGAAGGGAACCTGAATATTAAGGCTAAGGTAAGTGGAAATATCCATGTATTTGTTATACTTATCCCATGACAAACAAGAAATACATGCTAGTTATGCTTGCTGAAATTGTTAGACAACATGTGTTCCAAGAGTTGTATATTTTTCTTGTTTATTTGGAAGCTTTTCTCTTTTTTATTGGATTTATCATGAAGAGATGATATTATTCTTAATGAGTATTGGTTCTATTATGATGTGTAAAGACTGATGCACCATTTTTACAGTCAGCGAAAGTGAGTTCTTGTGTGATATCGTAATTGTGCTCGTAATAAGAACTTGTGGGCTAATGGAGAGAAGGCTATTGCCTCACATCCTTCATGCTACTTTGGTACTGTTATAAGATTGTCTTAAGGATGTTTTAATATGTAGATATGTTTAGGATAGTTTGGGTAAAGTTGAAATAGGTTCAAGATTGTCGACGTCGAGATGTAGCGAAGGGATGTAATGTTATGCCGCCTATTTGTATGTTGTGTAGAATTGTTATTGTTTTGTGCTTTGCGGGCTGTTGTAAGACTGTTATGGCACTAAGATAGGTTACACGTGATATGTATATGAGCATGTGTATTATAAAATATGATTAGAGGTGGAAAGGTTGAAAGAATACACTCGGGTTTACAATTATCCACTTGCAGCCTGTATGTTATTTTTTTATGAGATTGGGCTGCCAAGATGTATCTATTGGATGCTACTGCTAGTTTATCACCTACTATGTTTTACACAAATATTTAGAGGAAGCGAAGGTTATCTTGAGGTAATAGTAAGGTCGTACAGCGAGGTATGTAAGGTTACTCAATTTCATATTACCTGGCATGAAATCTAGATTCTTCCTTGGTACATAAAGGCACTTACCAACTCCGACATAACTACTAACCATGTCTCAACTCTTTCACATGTTCACATGCTCCCATACATAGTCACCTTCAAATCTGCATATATACGTGGATAACAAGTTACATGGGTTTTTGTTGCAAAATAAAGTTCACGAGTTGTTTCATCTCATACATATTTCATTTTTTGTGTAACCTACTCCTTTCAATGTGGTTTTGCCTTTTGTGACTATTTACATATTATATGTTTTGTCTACAGTCCTACAACTCCAATATTATGACCACCAAAAGAATCATCTTAAAGATAACTAAAAAATAAAGTAAAGTATATTGCTTATTGTTGGGTAGTAACCTGAGGGCTGGATGAATCGCCTAGTCAAGGTCGATCCTATCACAGGGCGTAGCCCAAGGGGTTAAAGGAAAGGCCTAGCCAGGGCCGTCCCTGATATAGATTTACCACTAATCAGCTAGTCATTTGTATTACATGTTGTGCACATATTATACAGTAAAGATAAAGTAATAAAGAGAAGATAAAGAACATGATCCCATAGTATAAGGAAGGGTGGTCTCTTATCCTATGCTAGTGTTTAGTTTTGTTTGAGTTCTTACTTCATATACACTGTTTCCTGCCTTACATATTTAGTACATTATCTCGTATTAATGTCCCTTACGGGGGACCTGCATTTAATGCTGCAGGTACAGGTGTCACTAGATCTCCCTTGTAGGAGTACAAGATATCCAAATTCTGTTACCAAGCTCCAAGTTGCTTCAATGTTTTGTGTATCTAGAGCTTATATTTTTTTATTGTATAGTTAGACTATGCAAGGCCCGTCCCGACCCTTATCAGACATTTTTCCTTATCTAGAGGCTTTGTAGACTATGTAAATTAATATAGTGGTCATGTCTCATACATTAGACATCGTGGCCCCAATGGCCTAGCCATATGCATTTCCTTTTGGCTTGTTATCACTGTTTATTTTCACAAAGGCATGTCAAATGTAGAAATCCCTTACAATATGTTTAGAAAGCGCATGGGTAAAGGTTGGTTCTGCTGAGCGTTATCAGGAAGGGGTGCCAGTTCGCGCTAAAGAGACTTTAGGCATGACAGAAGTGGTATCAGAGCAGGTTATCCTAGGTATTCTACAAAGCCATGTCTATGTAGTGTCTTGTTTATCGATGTGATGTGCACCTCATTTATAAGTAGGAGGTTATGTTGTCTTTAGGAGTTGTTACCTTCTTTTCATTCTTTAGATCATGCATAGAGCCAAGTGTAATATGTGCATTATGTCTAACTCCTAAAGTTTTTGTACAACAAGTATGCCAGAAACTAGGAAGAGCAAAGATAAAGAAATGGCAGTCGAAGTACTGGTTGGTATACCTAGTCAGGTGAGACAACGAAATGAGGCTCAAGATGAGTCTCTATCACAAACATCTCAAACTCCTCCAGCTCTTGATGAATTCAAAAGTATGAAATTCCCCCAGAACCACGTATTGATGCTACCGTGCAGAATATGAGAAATACAGTATAGCTATTGACTCGTATAGTTGCTGGCCAAGGTCAAAGGCAAGAAGGTCCAGTTATAGGTATAGGTGGTGCGAATAAGGAAGCTGGCATGAGGATACATGATTTCCTTATTTTGGACCCTCCATCTTTCACTGGGTCAAATTCTAGTAATGATCCCCAAGACTTTATTAATTAGATTTAACACTTTGGATATTATGCATTTGAGTGGTATAGAATTTATCGAGTTAGCAACATATAGGTTGAAGGGTGTAGCTATGTTGTGGTATGAAGCTTAGAAGCAATCTAAGGGTATAAATGCAAGTCCAACTACCTGAAAGGTGTTCAAAGAGGCATTTCTTGACCATTACTTGTCATTAGAGATCCGAGAGGCCTCTACAGATGAGTTCTTGAACCTCCACCAAGGGAATATGAGTGTGAGGGAGTATATACTTCAATTTAATTCACAGGCTAGGTATGCTCCTAATGTAGTTGCTACTATGGCAGATAAAGTTCATCGATATATGGATAGATTGGATATGTATCTGTTTAGAGACTGTACCATTGCTTCCTTGAACAAAGATATAGATATAGCGAGAATGCAAGCTTTTACACTGAAATTGGATTATCAGAGGTAAAGGACAAGGACACAAGAGTTAGAAAGGGCACAGTCCAAGAGGGTCAAGTTTACAGGGAAGTATAGACCATGCCAAGGTGAGCTTAGGCCTCTGTTTTCTAATGGACCTCCTAGTACATCATCCTCCAACTCTGCAGCTAGTGCTCGATCACAACTTCAGGGGTCTAGGAGAAATCAGTTTGGTCCAAGAAGTGAAGGACAAGGTTCCCGGACAATAAGATATTCGGCAAGCCAGCAAATGACCTCTACGTATCTTTGTAAATAGTATGGAAGGAGTCATTCAAGTGTATGTCATGTTGGAACAAATGCTTGTTATTGGTGTGGTGTGCCAGGGCACATGACGAGAGATTGCCCGAGGAGACGTATGGGTGATATTGCATAACCTACTGGATCAGTTGTTACATTATCATCATCAATTCCTCCATTAGGTAGGGGTCAACAAGCACCTATGGGTTGTGGTAAAGGTGTGAAATGGGCAGCTAGCTCTAGTAGATTCCAAAATCGCACTTATGCTCTTGGAGGTCGGCAAAATTTTGAAGCTTCACCTAATATGGTCATAGGTACATTGTCCATCTTTTCACATAATGTATATGTATTAATTGACCTTGGTTCTACAGTAACATACATTACCCCACTAGTTGCTGGGAAGCTTAAGAGAACACCCAAATTGTTGAACAAATCATTTGAAGTGTTTACACCAACCAGTGAATCTATTATGGCTAGAAGGGTTTATTATGACTATGTAGTAACTGTTTGTGACCGTCACACATTGGCTGACCTTATTAAGATAGAAATGGTGGAATTTGATGTTAAAATGGGTATGGATTTGTTAGCTTCTTGCTATGCTACCGTGGATTGCCGAACTAAGAGAGTGTACTCCCACTTTCCAAATGAGGCAGTTCTTGAATGGAAAGGCAATGTTGGGGTGCCAAAGTGGAAGTTTATTCTTATTTTAAGGCCAAAAAGATGATATCTAAGGGGTATATATGTCATTTAGTTAGAGTGAGAGATATGGAGGAAGAATCACCAACTCTTCTATCAGTTTTAGTAGTGAATGAATTTGTTGATATGTTCCTTGAAGAACTTCCAAGCATACCTCCAGAATGTGAAATAGATTTGGTATTGACTTACTTTAAAGCACTCAACCTATTTCCATCCCTCCATATAGAATGGCCTCGACAGAATTGCATAAATTAAAAGAGTAGTTAAAAGACTTATTGGATAAGGGTTTTATAAGACCTAGTATGTCCTTTTGGGATACACAAGTGTTATTTGTACGCAAATGCTTTTCAAAAATTAATTTGAGATCAGGTTATCACCAAATGAGAGTAAAGGATAAAGATATACCTAAGACTACTTTCAGAACATGCTATGGTCACTTTGAATTTCTTGTTATGTCATTTGCGCTAACAAATGCACCAACAATTTTTATGGATTTGATGAATAGGGCATTCAAGCCATTCTTGGATGTGTTTGTGATAGTGTTATAGATGATGTTTTGGTATATTCAAGATCAGAAAAGGACCATGCAAATCACTTATGACAAGTGTTATAGGTTCTTCATGATCCACAGTTGTATGCGAAGTTTTATAAATGTGAATTTTGGCTAAAATTAGTGGCATTCTTGGGTCATATTGTGTTTGATGAGGGAATAAGGGTTGATTCACAAAAGATAGAGTTTGTGAAAGATTGTTGAAGACCAACAACAACCATGAAAGTTCAGAGCTTCCTAGGTTTGGCAGGTTATTACAGGAGGTTTGTTGAAGGAGCTTGAGGAGCTAAAAAATAAGCTAATTGCTGTACCTATGCTAGTACTTCCAGAAGGCACTGAGGGGTATGCAGTGTATACCAATGCTTCAGGAGTTGGCTTAGAGTGTGTACTAACACAAAATGGTAGGGCAATTGCTTAGTATCTAGACAAATACGATCGCATGAGGAAAACTACCCAACCTTTGATCTTGAGCTAGCAACAATCGTATTTTCTCTCAAAATATGGCGCCACTATTCATATGGGATTTACGTTGACATATATAATGATCATAAGAGCCTGCAATACATCTTTAAGCAGAAAGACCTAAATTTAAGATAGCGAAGATGGCTAGAGCTAATAAAGGATTATGACGTTGATATACTTTACCACTTCGAGAAGGCAAATGTGGTAGCCAATGTTATGAGTCATAAAGCAATCATGAATACTAGTGATCAAGCCACGGTAAGTCAAGGAGTAGCTAAGGATCTATGACAACTAGGTAATTTGAGAATTTTCCTTCTTGAAACTTCAAAGGAAGGGGTTGTTGGGCATAATTCCATGGAGTCTTCATTGGTAATGGTGGTGAAACAAAAATAGTTTGGATCCTATTCTATGATAGCTTAAGGAAAAAGTGAGTCATGGTACAATAAAGGGCTTTGACCTTACACAAAATGGAGTACTTTACCACCAAAATGTTATATGTTCCTGATATTAATGGATTAAGAAAGAGGATAAT
>JAOTQJ010036202.1:0-15580 GCA_025642045.1 Solanum sejunctum
TGAAATGCAGGTCCCCTGTAAGGGACGTCAGTACGAGATAATATAATGAATATGTAAGGTAGGAAATACTGTATATGAAGTAACAACTCAAATGAAACTATACACTGGTGTAGGATAAGAGACCACCTTTAGTTATATTGTAGGATCATGTACTTTATGTTCTCCATTACTTTAGTTTTACTGTATAGTCTATGCACAACATATAATATAAATGAACAACTGATCAGTGCTAAATCTATATCGTGATTGACCCTGGCTAGGCTTTTCCTTTAACACCTTGGGCTACCCCCATGATAGGATCGACTCTGGCTAGGTGATTTTTCCACCCCTTGGGTTACTACCCGCCAATAAACAATATTCTTTATCTTTCAATTACCTTTGAGATGATTCTTTTGGTGGTCATAATATTGGAGCTGTAGGACTGTAGATACAACATATTACATGTAAATAATCACAAAATAAAACCCCATAATGAAAGGAGTAAGTTACACAACTAATGTAATGTATAGGAGGTAGAACAATACATGAACTTCATTTAGTAGAACGAATTTGTGTATCTTGGTATCCAAGTATGTATGCCGATTTAAGGGTGACTATGTATAGGAGCATATGAATGTGTGAAAGAGTTGAGACACTGTTAATAGTTGTGTTGGAGTTGGTGAGTGCCTTTATGTGCCAAGGAGAGATCTATGTTTCGTGCCAAATAATGCGAAATCAAGTAGCCTTACATAACTCGATGTATGACCTCATTGTTACCTCTAGATAACCTTTCCTCCAAATATCTATCTGCAACACAGTAAGTGATAAACTAGCATTAGCAGACAATTGATACATCTTGGTAGCCCAATCTCATAAAAAGAACAACATACGAGCAGCGAGAGAATAATTATAAACCCTAGCGTATTCTTTCGACCTTCCAAAACGTTACCAACTTCAACAAAACTATTCCCACAACATTTATACATATAACCAGTCCTAAAATAGTTCAAAAAAAGTCCTCAAAATAGATGGAGAACGTGAGACCATAGCCTCCAATCAATCAGCCCACAAGTTCCTATTACAAGCATAATTATGATACCACACAAGAACTTACTTTTGTAGACTGTAAAAATGGTGAATAAGCCTTTATACATCATTATGGAACCAATTATAATTAACAACATTAGCCTCCATTCATAATCAATCCAACCAAAAAGAGAAAAGCTTCTAAATAAACAAGAAATGTACAACAACTTTGGGCACACATGTTGTCCAACAATTTCAGCATAGACGTAACCAACATATGCTCTTGTTTTGCATAAGAAAACCATACTAAACACACAACTATAATCACTTACCTTTAACTTCAGGCTTGAGGGCCTCCTTAAGAACCCTAAAAGCTCCTTTTTCCTACTTTACAAAGTTAAGAAGTGTAGAGAGAAAGCCTTAAGAAAATCTAATTTTTTTGTTCAAGTTGAATGACTTGAGTGAGCTGATTTTAAGCCCCTTTTAAAAGATCACTTGGCCGACTTAACTTTCTCATTTTAAGCCTTATTTTATCCAAAAATCAAAGTACCATTTTGCCCCTTTCACTTGGGCCTTATTGGGTTCAAATTGGTTGGTCCTTTGCTGCCTATTTTGTTTCCTTTGTCTTAGGTTTGTCCCAACTCACCAAGTGAGTTTTGTTGTCCTTGGTACCTTTCTCTATTATTATTGGTTTGAAAATATAGTTCATTTGTGATTCTAAAACATGGGCTAAGGGTATACCCTTAACATGGACTTTATTCATAATTAGACTTGGACAAATTCAACGTTGGGCCTCATCTTCGTTTAGCTAGCAAATTTAAGCTAAGCAAGTAGGTGACTCACTTCTTAGATTCCTAAGTCCTATAAGCACCTCACTTGTCTCACTTTATTTAAGGTCGTGATCTCCTCAGTTTGATTAAAAGCTTATTTACACTCGAGCCTCTTCAGTGTTAGGCATACATATTACCCTTTAATTGGAGATTCAAGCACATATAAAAATTGGTGCTAATTTGACCAAATCATATCATGTTTCATTTGCATACTACTAGTATTGTAAGATATGGGGAGTTACAAATATGACTTTTATAATGCATGAAACAAAGGATTTTTGCAAGTTCTCAAGCAAATGTGTTATTTTGATGTTTGTTTTTATTGCTTCTCAATAAAAATTATTAAATGGAGAAATGGGCTGACCTATAGAAAAAGAACAAAAATGGAATCAAGTGTGGGCACACGGAGGCCTACATAGTTCATGTACTATTACACGATCCGTGAGGCCCATCATGGGCTCACACTTGATGGTATGGCAGTGCAAAATAACCAAGAAAGGTGTCACAATGCGGCAAATGGACAATTGTTGGTGACACAAGTCTTGCAACCGACTATCAAAGTGACGTGAAGGCATTACCATCAAAAGTTGACAGATTTTGGCCATGTGGCAAGAGATGGCCAGTCTCAGGGGATGTTGAGGGTATGACGAGCTGGCACAGGTCCTTTGTGATTAACATGAAGGCGACACCATTGGAAAAACAAGCAAATAAGTCTAAGAGGAGCCAGATGGAGCGTTACACAAATCGTGTGACCAACCACGGTCCGTGAAATTATGATGTATGGAAGAAATAAGCTAGAAATTGATTAAGGCACATCAGACAGACCGTTTGATGAAGCATCCAAACTCACACGGCCTGTTGAATGACATATGGAGCAGCAATGGGTTTTTGGAGCCAAGTATGACCAGACAGACCCTTGTATGGTCCGTCCAATGTCTCACGGGCCATTTAGTGGCCCGTTACAATGACAAAAATTTTTTCCTACTTTAACGAGGATTAGGTTTTCTTTATATATAAATAGTTATTTTATTTTGTTTTTTAGTTAGACTTGGACGGCACGACCTAGGAAACATTGAAAAATATTATTTCCTTAGAGATTTCATAAGATTTTGGAATTTTGCTTATCAAATTCAAGCTTGTAACTTGTAGATTTATCAATTCTTCAATAGTAAGTCTTTTATTATGAATTCCTTGCATCATTACGAGTTTAATTTCTAGAATAAGTTAGGCTAAACCCACAACTACAGCTGTGGGAACCATGACAAATCAATAAGATAGGCGAATATGGGGTAAATCTTGGGATTAATTAACATATATATCGTAGTAATCTTCACTATAATTTCTTCCTTGATGAGTTAATGAGTTATGGTAAGCTTTTATTTTCTAGATGCCCGAAAGGGATGCATTGATTAGGAAAAGAGTTCTATGATGGAAAGTCAAGGTTTTTAACACAAACTAAGTACATGAGACCGAAAGGTGAGAGTATTCCAGGATTAACAACAAGGGTTAATACATATAAGTTCTGAGACCGAAAGGTGATGAATGATATGCATCTAAGATGGGTCGGGAGGTGAATTAGGTGCTACACAGCTTGTTAGATCTTATATATGTAATCATGAGTGATTTTACCACTAGATTCAACTATCGCATTAGATGTCATGGGGAACACAGTCCTAGAGTCGCATAAATTGATTCAAATCTAGTTGTTCTTGCACTTATTTATTGCTTTCTTTAATAAGTTAATTCAAAAAACCAAAACCTGCCTTATTTACTTTATGCACTTTTGTTTCAGGAATAAATATTACATCTGAAAATGGTGCTAATAGATTCATTTTCACGCATTTCCTGTGGAATTGAACTCAACTTTGGTTGGGTTCTATATTTGATCAAGGGTAGTTTTACTATTCCATTTGGAGTGTAAAGTTGGGCATATCAGTAACATATTTTGAAAGTTACAAATATTAAAAATACATAATTATTAGATAAAAATTAAAAAATAAACTCATTTATTTTTAAAAATTTTAAAAATACTCATTTAATCAAATGACATTCTAAAATAGGTTAGGTTGGTCAAAATTGGATGTCAACAGCTTCCCCTTCTTTGCTTAGGAATGAAGGATGAATTGTCAAGCAAAGAAAGTTGACGAAGTAACTGATTTTGTCTAATCAATAAAATATTATCTGAGGGACCAAGTAGAACAAAGGGGTTGTGAAAAAATATGATGACCGAGACTTCAGTTTCAAATCACCTACATATCTCTTGTTATACGAGAATTAGGCCGTATATAGTGACGCATTTAAGAACTAATGAAATTCCTGAAGATTATATTGACAATAGATAAATTGACAATAAAGACTTCTAATAGAAACGACAATAGCTTGAATTGGGAGGATTATGTAGGAACAAAGAATCATGAGAAATGTGATTCATCATCTTTTGCTTTTAAGAATTTGAAACCTTTAATTTCTAATGGAACTAAATTAAATGGTTAGTTCATAAATATAGTGATTTATAAACTTACTATAAAAATACGAGAGAGGTAAGAAACCATATCTATTTAGGAGGAATATGCTTAGCCCATCTAGCATCTAAAAGGCAGTGCTTAACCCTGTGTAACCTCTTGAAAGATGGAGATTTAACCAATCAATTTCAAAGCATGATGTTGAGCCTTGAGTAACTTCTTGAATGATAGAGCTTAACCAATCAACTTTTGAAGGACGATGATTATCTTTAGTTAGCTTCTTGAAAGGTAGAGTTTAACCGATCAACTTTCAAAGGATGATGCTTAGCTTTTGGAAGCTTCTCAAAAGGTAGAGCTTGACCATTCAACTTCCAAAGGACAATGCCTAGCTTCGAGCATATTCTCGAAAGGTGGATCTTATCCAATTAACTTTCAAAGGAACTACTTAGCTTTGACTAACTTATCGAATGGTAGAGCTTGACCAATCATCATTCAAATGACAATGCTTAACTTCGGGCAACATCATGAAAGGTAGAGCTTGACCAATCAACTTTCAAAGTATAGTGCTTAGCTTCAAGTAATTTCTTGAATGGTAGATCTGGGCCAATCAACATCCACAGCACAATGCTTAGCCTCGGGTAGCTTCCAATCATCCTTCAACTGACAATGATTTACTTTGGATATATTTGTACCTTTAATCCCTACACTCAAAGAAAATTGTAAGTTTTAAAAAGAGATATTGATTGGTACCTCAACTTATCCTTTACTTCCCTTTTAAAATCACAACTTTGTTGTTTTTTAACTTGAATTCAATCTAGACGTCTTCATGTGCAGACTTTGATTAAACTTTGAGTACCTCTCAAAAATTTCTACCCTAATTCATTGTCATGTCATGTTAGAGTACATAGAGAGATTATCAGTAGAATTTTTGAGATCCTCTTAAAAATTATGCCCTAGTTATTCTCAAAAAGATAGATAGAAAGTTTTGTTATGATAAGATTAAACCCCATCGGAGCACCTATGTATCCCTCTTAGATGGGAATCAGGTCAATCATAGTTCACACTACATCGAAGAGAATCATAAAAGAAACATAATCTTCTCGTAAGTGCATATCACCATTGTGAATTTAGTAAGTTTAAAGTAATCACACAAATGCTTGAAAATTTGATTAGGAGAAATAGCTCAACTTCTTCTTTATTGATGCCGATCAAGAAATGGGTCATGTTGAGAAATTAATTATGATTGTGATCAGATTCTTTCATATGTATCACCTTGGTATCGATCAACGTTTGAATTTGATATCTCAAATTTTGACATTCTTTTATGGTCTATCCCTTCATCCCTTAATGGTTGGCGCAATTTTTTGTGAGATCGAGCCACTTTGCATGTGTCTTCATCACTATTTCAAGAATAGGAGAGATATAGATAACCCTCAATCTTTCATACAATTGAGTTATCGGTTCATCCAAAGGAGTATGTTGCTTGGGTTGACCTTTCTCCATATTGGCTCGTGATCTTGCCAATTGAAGGGATCATTGAGGCCTTGGCTATTTTCTATGAGTTTTTCATTGAATAGTTGTAGGTGGACAGACTTGATATATAGGTGCTGGGCATTAGAGTAGAGGTGGATATGCTTGGTGAACCAGAAGATTTTTTGGATCGGGTGTGGTCAATACCACATTCACTTCTTTCTTGCTTTTGTCCTAATTGTCCGCACCAAGCTGTGAAGCCTTACTACTAGCTTGTAATGCCTTTAAATTTGTTACAATACCATTTTTGATGCCTTCTTCGATCTTCTTACCTAGATTGATATATCAAAGAATTTTCCATGTTCTATGAGCATCATTTTCTCATAATACTACGACTTTTGGGAGCAAATAAAGAATTTCTTTATTTGAGATTCCTCCGTCGGAGGTCTGACACTAGTAGCTTCCAACCTCCATATTATGGAAAACTCTTGAAATGATTTTGTAAGATCTCTCTTTAAGTTTTGAATGTAAAGCCAATCAAGAGATTTCTCAATGTTAAATTCAAAGCATTTCATGAAATTAGAGGCCATATCAGTCCACTTTGATGACTTATTTGAATCTTGTACAACATACCATGATAAGGCCTCTCCAATGAGACTTCTCACAAATAATTTAATTTGAAGTCATTTATTTTTTAAAACTCCAATTAACTTGTCATGGTACATTCTCAAATGTGCGTTTAGATATCCTGTCCCATCTAACTTTTCAAATTTTGGAGGTCTGTATCTGTCAGGCAACTTGACATTAGGATGTATACACAAGTCTTCAAAACTTAACCCTTTTATCTCTTTATTCCTTTCAACATATTGCACTCGGCTGCTCAACTTCTCACATCGCACTATGATAGTTCGTATCAACCTATCCTTTTGATGGGGTTCGACAAAATTGAGTTTTTCTAAAATAGGAATGCTAGATATGTTAATGATAGACGATGATGGTATATTTTTGGCTTGCAAAATGGCTTGAGAATACAAGGCATTTGGTGGAGCTAAGTAGTTGATGTTGGATGTGTTAGGCTTGTGTTGTGGATAATGCATGTAATATGGATCTGGCATATTTTGGGATAAAGTGGGATTTGAAGTACCTTCAGGGCATAAGGTAGGCTGGGGTAAAAAAAGAGGATTTGTAAAGGTTGTTTGATGCCTGCTAGTAGCATTTACTCTAATAAGAAGTGTATTCAAAATGTGGGCATTAGAGAGTTGTTATTGCCTCTCTCTAATCTTTTGATCTAATCCACCTCACTTTGTGAGGGTGGATACCCTTCTCTTGAAATATAACACTATTATCATTATCCATGAAGTGGAACAAGATGAAAGCGGATGCGGGAAAGCAATTCCAATTTAGAGTGATCGGCATGAATCAACCTTAGGGAGGGGAAAATAAATTAAAAAAAGAGAAAAATAAGAAGATCAAGTTAGTGATATAATAATAAAAAACACAAAGATAATCATATTGATTTTTTTTTTGGAAAAAATAAATGCCCTAAATACAAGGATCCTCGTTGAGCCAAAGGTAGGCCTAAATAGATAAATAAGTGGCTCACGATAATAAATTCAAGCCTTAACTTGTTATTTGGAGTTTAGTGTTAGAAAATATAATAAAATAATAATTATAAAAATAACTACTTTACTAATACAACTATTACAATCTTTAAAATGATATAATATATATATAATCTAAAGGATAATGGGCCAACAAATGCGAATAAGTCCTAGACTTCAAACCCTCTTTCGGCATGAATTCAACATTTGCAAAATAGAAGTAAATTTTCTAAACTCCATTTTAGAAATATCTTAATTTTAAATTATTTATCATGGTCACATAGACACATAATATGAAACATTTCATCTAGAGGGTGATTGGACTCTTAGACTTAAATAGTGTGAGTACTATTATTGTCAATTGACCCTCGTGGGGTCAAACTACCTAGGGATTATGCATGGATGAAGTAAATTTAATGTTTTGATATAGCTCTATCTTAGGTTTCCACAGAGTAGGTTAGACACGAATGTAGGGTGATCCTATGCGAGAAGCACGTGTATCACCACCCAAACCTACGGCATAGACGTGATACGACGAATGGAAACCCGAGGGGACTCTAAACAAGCCTCTTTATATATCATTACATATCCTTGGTCACGAAAGTATTAAATAACATTAATAAAAGTAGAAATAATGGAAAAAAAGGCTAAGGGAAATCCATTCATAACATAAGACATCATTAAATCAAGAGAGTCAAGGCTCATAACATAATAGTTAACTAGCCCAACAACACCTCTACTGCATAGATAAGAGCGGGGGCCAATATAAGCAACCGGGCTCACCCTCATGATCTATACATACATAAAAGAAAGATAGTAGTAGTACATAGCATGAGGTCATAGACTTTTTCCCTGGAATGCATGACTCACCAATAAGCTTGAGAGGAATCATACTATCCACATGGAGGAAAATGTTCAAGTGAGACTCTGATTCCTACATAGTGACATTATGTTGGCATTAGTATGTTTGAATGTATTAAGTATGTAGTATGCAATGTAACAAGAGATACGCAGCATAATTGAAATGCATAGGCAATGAGTATCATATAACAATATGGCATGCATGGAAGAAGCTTGAATTAAATCTTGCTTACACAGAACATTATACATGTACAAGAAAAGACCATCTTTAATGAGTGCATAGTCTATTGAGGTACCAAACCTTCAATTGGTTGGTGGATTGTTTCACTATACCCCCATGTGATTGAGGTACAAACCCCTCAACCTAATTATCAAATTATAAACCCCTTGATTGGTTGGTGGACCATCGCAACCTACCATCCATATTAATTGAGGTACCCACCCCTTAACCCAATTATCAAGGTGCAAAACCCTCGCCATGGTTATCAAGGTCCCTTGACATGGTTACTCGGGCTCATAACCCCCCGTGTAGGGCATGGTCACTTTCCAACACAATATAGGAGAATATCATGTACATATATTCCTTTCATAATCATAGATTTATTCAACTCATAAGACATGCATTGGACCTTTAATTCCTCAACAAATCATAACTGGACATTTTATCAAACACATGGTGGGTGTGCTAATGCTAGTCCAATGCATGATTTCTTGCAAAATTAAAGTCCAATGCATGATAAAATATCTGGTTCAATGACTATATGAAGATGAAAGGAATGTATGTATATAGTATTATCAGTAGAGTGTTGGGAATTGACCAAGCCTTACTTGGAAGGTCATAGGCTTGGTAAACATGTTAAGAGATTTGAACCTCAATCACCTAGCTCAGGAGGTGGTTAGCCTGTGTAACCTTGATGAGGGGTTTCTACCATAATTTTCTCACTCAAGAGGTGGTAGGCCCATACAACCATGTCAACAAATTTGTACATTGATAACCATGTTGAGAGGTTTGTAGATCATCAACCATGTTAGGGAGTTTGTACCTCATCTACCAGTTGAGGGGTTTATACTTCATTCACGTCTCCAAGGGGGTGGTAGGCCTTGGATATTCACTAATAATGGTCTCTCTTTACACATGTATTATGTTCTATATAAGCATGATTTTATTTTAAGCATCACTCATATATGCCATATTGCTATATGCTTATTCATTGCCAATGTCATGCATCTTGTTTATAGTGCTTATAACTTGTTGCATTGCATCCTACATACTAACACATACTCTATTCCTACATGATGTCACAATGTATGAACTGGAGTCCCACTTGGTCATCCTCCTCCATGTGGCTAATACGATCTATCTCAAGCTAGTTGGTGAGTACTTCATTTCTGGGACAATGACTATACTCTTATGCTATCTATTAGGACTCTCTTTATTTGATGTATGTTGACTATGAGGGTGGACCCATTTGCTTGTATGGGCCCCTTCTAAGTATCTATGTAGTAAAGATGTTGTTGGACATGATGTGCAATTACATTATGAACCTTGACTCTCTTCTATCGTTAATTTTATGTTATGAAAGTTCTCCCTTAGTACCCTGCCCATATTTCCTTTATTTAAATGCTATTTAATTGTGTCGCGACCAAATAAGTTTAACAATATGCTAAGAGGCTTGTTTGGTGTTCTTTCAGGTTCCCTATTCGCCTGTCATGACTAGTCCCTAAGTTTAGGTCGTGACAAAGATGGTATTAGATTACTAGTTTGTTAAGTCCTCGACGTCCAAGAGACTATGTCGACTAGAGTTTTATTAATGGTTGTGAAGTGCATCATGACTATGAATAGGAGGCTATGAGGCATTCTAGGAAATATCACTTCTTCATGATCTATGTTGTGTGATAGAGTAGGTCCCTAGGGATTATTGCTAATCTATAACTATTATAATTTAGGATATGTCTCAAGCTACTCAGGATAGCGATATATTGAATGCAAAGTTTTGCAATGCTCTATGGGTATTGAAGCGGTGTCAAAATTGATGACTCGACTCAATGAACAAGTGAGTTATCACGGAACTTCAAATGGTTAGAAAAGGGGTAGTGAGGCCAAGAGGGCCCATTTTGAAGGAAAGTTCCAAAGTCTCAAAGATAGAGGTGATGCTATGTGTCCAACATGTGTTAAGCTTCACAGAGTCCCATGTTTAAGGGATACCAATACTTGTTTTGATTCTAGTAAATTGGGACATAAAAGGAAGAATTACACACAAAAATGCAATAAGAGTAAAGGAAGTGATGGTGGGATGACTAATCCCAAGTGTCAAAGGTGTGAAAAGAACCATGGTGGTCATGCTTCAGGAAGTCCAATGCTTGTTATGGATGTAATGAAGTGGGTCATAAGCCAGATGATTGTCCATATTTTCAAAAGAAGTGTTCGGGTGCTCAACTTTATATCAAGGTTGTCATGTTGATCAATGGGCTCAAGGAGGGGATGTGACGTGCCCGATATTATTATCGGTATGTCAAAGTTTCCTTTGACTTTATTGTTCAGACATTAATGGGTTCGCTGTGCCACTACTTCTTTCATTGTACTTTCTGGTTGCTAGTGGACTTCTTGTGTGTCCCGAGTTGTTATGTGAACCTTTGGTGTCTTCCTTTTTATTGAGTATATTATTGCTAGAAAGTTCGTAGGTATTATTCTATGTTCATATTACATTAGATCTTGCCTTATGGCTTGTTGGAGTTCAGATGGAGGTTTGGATGTCATTCTAGGGATGGATTAGTAGCATGCATATTATGTAAGCATAGATGGTAGAACCCGTAGAGTAAGATTCCAAGTCCCTACAAAACCTGTCTTTGAGTGGGAGATTGTTTAGTGATAGCAAAAGAGGTAGATCCATTTCTTATTCTATGGTATACTTTATCTCTAAGGGTTGCATTCTTCATCTTGTGAGAGTTAGGGGTGTTGAACCTAAGTTATCTCTTTTAAGCTATTTTGTGGTAGATGAGTCATTGATGTCCTTATCGGCATTCTTGAATTTGGAATAATATCTTTACTTTGTCTAGTGCGCTAGTCATGTCTATAGATCTCATGAATAAGATCTTTAAACACTGCCTTAGTATGCTTGTGATGGTCCTTGGTAGTGATGTGCTGGTATGTCTCTGGGAGTGAGGAGAAGCACGTAAGTCATTTGAGGGTAGTACTATAAAGTTTAAGGAAGAAGGTTTGCTACTAAATAGGACAACGGGAGTTTTGGGTTGTAATAGGTTGCCTTTCTAAGTCATGTAGTGCAGGGTAATAGCATTAATGGGCACCCTAGTAAGCAAAAAGTGATTGGAGATTAGCCTAGATTGTTGACCACATCGAATATAAGGTGTGTCATGGACTTAGCTAGTATTACCAGAGGTTTATGGATAGGTTTTCTTCTATTTCTTCTCTTATGACTTAGTTGACCTCAAGTAAGGCTAATTTGAGTGGACCGATAAGTGTGAATAGAGTTTCTAAAACCTTGAAGGTTAAGCTTGTGTTCGCTCCTATCTTCGCTCTACTGGAAGGGTTGGAGGGGTTGTTGTCTAATGTTATGCCTCAAGAATTGGTTGGAGGGTTTTTGATGCTAATGGTATGGTGATAGCCTATGGTTCTAGATAACTTAAGATGCTTGGAAAGGTTACCCTACATATGATCTTGAATTGGCCGTCGTGGCATTTGTTTCGAGAATTTGGCATCATTGTTGGTATGGGGTGCCTGTGGAAGTATTTACCGATCATAAAAGTCTCCAATATGTATTCATTCAAAAGATCTCAACTTGAGACAAAAGAAGGTGGTTAGAACTTCTCAATTATTATGATATGAATGTGCATTGTCATCTCGGTAAGGCTAATGTAGTGGTTGATGTGTTGAGTAGGATTTTCGTTGGTAGCCTAGCTCATGTTGATGATGGTTGCAAAGGGGTGTCAAGGGACGTTTATCAGTTGGCTAAAATGGGAGTTGGGTTGGAAGAGATTGATATTGGTGGTGGTGTTCCTGTTTATGGCTCAAAATCTTCATTGGTGGAGGAGGTGAAGGCAAAGCAAGGTCTTGACCCCGCATTATTAGAGTTGACGACCTTGGTGAGAGATGGTAAGGTGGAGGTTTTCTACCAATTTTGAGATGGTTCCCTTAGCTACCAGGGTAGATTGTATGTGCCTAATGTTGATGACTTTAGGTGCTTGGTTTTGGATGAGGATCATAATTCTTCCAATTCTATTCACCCTGGTTCTAAAAAAATGTATAGGGATTTGAGAGATGTGTATTGGTGAGGAGGCATGATGAAGGATAGTGCCGAATTAGTATCCGGTTGTCATAGTTGCCAACAAGTCATAGCCGAACATCAAAGGCCAGGTGGCCTAGCCCAAGACATAGAGATTCCTACTTGGAAGAGGCAAGAAATTAATATGGGTTTTGTGGTTGGGTTGCCAAAGACTAGAATGGGTTTTTATTCTATTTGGGTTGTGTTGATAGTATAACAAAATTAGCTCACTTTCTATCTGTTAAGACAACATATGGGGCTGATGATTATGCTAGGTTATACATTCATGACTTGGTGAGGTTGCATGGGGTTCCTTTGTCAATCATATCAAATTGTGGTACTCAATTTACTTCATATTTTTTGAGGTCTCTCCAAAGGGGTCTTGGTACAAAAGTTAAGCTGAGTACGACCTTTCACCCACAAAAGGATGGCCAAGCCTAAAGAATTATTTAAACTCTTGAGGATATGCTCAGGGCTTGTTTATTGGAATTGAGGGGTATTTGGGACTATCACCTTCAATTGATTGAGTTTGCATATAATAATAGCTATCATTCTAGTATTAATAAGGCTCCTTCTGAGACCCTCTATGGTAGGTGTTGTAGATCACCAGTTGGGTGGTTTGAGGTAGGAGAGGGGGCTTTGATTAGGATGGATCTTGTTATGGAGGCTCTTACTAGGTAAGGATGATTAGAGAAAGGTTGGTAACAACCCAAAGTTGTCAAAAATCCTATGCCGATGTGAGGAGGTGAGACCTTGAATTTAAAATTGGTGATTGGGTCTATTTGAAGATTTCACCCATGAAGGTTGTGGTTTATTTTGGTAAGAAGGGTACGTTAAGCCCAAGATATGTGCATCCTTGTAGGGTGATAAGGAGGATTGGCAAGGTAGATTTTGAGTTGGAGTTACCTAGTGAAATGGATTTGATTCATCCGGTGTTTCATGTATCCATGTTGAGGAAATATGTGGGTGACCCTAATGTTATTGTCCCATTGAATATTGTGGGTGTTGTTGAGGACAACTTGACTTATGAAAAGGTTTTGGTTCATATTTTTGATAGAAAAGTAAAGAGGTTGAGGAATAAGGATGTGACTTCCGTTAAGGCCATTTGGAAGAATCGTCAAGTCAAAAATGTCTCTCGAGGAGCCTGAGCAGACATGGAGAAGCAATATCCATATCTCCTTCATTCGATTAAAATGTATGATAACATCTCAAGTCCTTGTCTTTATGGTTCCATGTCTTATGCTTCAGACCCTATGCCATTTGCATGCACTCATGTTTATGGTGACATGTTCATGATGATTTTGACACTTATATTATGATTTTCAAAGTGGTGTTTAAGTGTATTGCTGTATTCTTATTGGGGTTGATTTCTTCATGATTACCCTTCTCATGTATATTTATTTGACATTTGGGGACGAATGTTTGCAAGGGGGAGATATTAAAATGACCCCAAAAAGTGCTCGAAAATGTGCCTTGGAAGTTCCCGAAATCATAATTTCAATATATCTCAAAATTCGTATATTATTTCAAAACTTCAACTTCATATTCTTATTTAGGGAGCAAAATGGAGTGGAGAATGGGTATAACACCGATTTTTGAGCATCTATATCAAAATCGAAAACTCCAAAGTTGGCGAAGAATAGTGAAGATTCGAGCCCCAGGCATGACGCTCCAAGCATGTGCCATAGTGTATTTTTGTGCCCAATTTTATTAGTCCGGTCCATGGCTTTTGGGTCTTGGGCCTAAACCTCTCCATACATGAAAATACCTAAACTTATCCATATTTCACCTTTATATCATCCAAGACATTCCCTAATATTGTCACAAACCCTTAGACTAACATTTCTCTCAAAATTCAAGTGTCTGAATCTCTTTCGGATCTTAAGAAATTCATCCAAACTTCAAGCCTCAATTAAAACTTTCCTCAAGGAATCTTTGAAGTAAAGATATGTGGGTTTTGACCAATAGGTCCTTTCATCCATAGTGCCCAAGCTTCCTTTATTCCTAAATTATATGATTTAAAGTTTATTTACTCATAAGTCTTACTTATTATGAATTTAACTTCATATTATGTTGGGGTTTCATGAAATTGTTATTGTTTTAGCATGTTTTGTGCTATGAATCCAAGATCTACTGTAATGTTTGAGCTAGAAGGCTACTAATATGGAGAGTTTTGCATTCTTGAGGGCTAAGGAGAGGCCCTTCGCTTTAGAGTTTCAGTTTCTTGCTAAAAAGCTAGGTAATTAGATATTTCTCCCCCTCAAAGTATTTTGGTCTTTGTTGAGGCTAGATCTTTTTTTTAGATCAGTGTGCTAATCAATTTGAGGACCCCAAGTTATGTGTGATTCGTGAAAAAGTGTTGAGAGGTGAAGCCAAAGATTTTGTGAAGAGTTTTGATGTATATTGCTTGACGGTGTTACCAAGTATCTATTGATTGTCTTACACTTATTTTTCTACCATAATTCCACTCTTGAATTGCATGGTTTTACACTAGCACTACACACTCGCCATGTGTTTGATAAAATGCCCGGTTATGATTTCTTAAGGAATTGATGTCCAATGCATGTCTTATGAGTTGAATGACTATATGATGATGTAAGGAATGCATGTATATGATATTATCTTATAGTGTTGGGAAGTGAACAAGCCTCACTCAAGAGGATATAGGCCCGGGTGACCTTGTTGATGGGTTTGTACCTCGATCAACTCACTCGGGAGTTGGTGGGCCCATGTAACCAAGTAGACGGGTTTATACCTTAATAACCATGTTGAAGGGTTTGTACTTCATCAACCATGTTGAGGTGTTTGTACCTTATCAACCAATTGAGAGGTTTGTACCTCATTCACCTCTCTAAGAGGGGGGGTAGGCCTTGGATATTCACTAATAATAGTCTCTTCTTACAGGTATATTATGTTCTATATAAGCATGATTTTACTTCAAGCATCACTCATACATGCCATGTTGCTATATTCTTATTCATTGCCTATGTTACGCATCTTGTTTATGGTGCTTATCACTTCTTGTTTTGCATCCTACATACTTAATACATTCAAATGTAATAATACATACT